>CM053791.1:135625747-135833247 GCA_028749045.1 Cupressus sempervirens | reverse complement strand
AGAAATTGTCTCCTAAATTTGTGTTGAGAGTGAGAGATCTCTTCATACAAATATATGCTTAAAACTAACAAAACGTATCTAATTATGTACAAACTAACTCCCTAAATGGTGATAAACAGGACTCCACACTTGTTTATATGAATTGATGGATGCATTATTCTTTACATGTCTTAAAAAAAAGAAAGAAGAAGTTGATAAGAAGAAGGAAGTTGTAAGACAATCTGAGAGTCACTAGAAGCTCTAAAAATGGAATCATGGCCTTCCCTAGGCATTTCTAGGAGTTGAACTATCATCAGAATGCATTTTTGGTGAATGCAAAGCTCTAAATTTGGAACTTGTAATTAACTATCAGCACACTTTTGGAATAGTGCACATTGCACACCTAGTACGCACCAGTACACCTTGACAAAATTTGTACAAGGTGCCCAAATCACCAAAAAATAAAATTTCTTAGTTTTCAAAATGGTTTCTATATTATTCTCAAATGAGGTCTGGGAGCACACTAGTGTACTTATTTTTCCCTTTCTCATAATTTATACCCTCTTTATTGCCAAATTTTTTAATAGATTTGAACTCTTGCTTCTTCTATCAGCAATCCCAAGGCACCTATGTTGAATCTTCTCATTTATAGTTGCATAAGATGAGGAACTTATTCTAGTTCATGTTTCCAAACTTTCTATCTTTCATCTTCAATGTAAATCCATATATCAAAACTTATGAGTGACTCCTTTGATGGTGAAGGTTACTAGCTTAGATGAGATCTTTATTGCTGCTAATAAAGATGATGCTATGATAATATGTGCACTTTCATGTTATGTGCCACACCTTCATGTTATGCGCACATCTTCATGCCCTATGAAATCTATTCCTTTATTTTTTCTTCTCTCCTGTTGCTCGATCTTTCCTAGTTAGAGACTAGGTGATCCAAATTATCCAAAATGATTAAATGTTTTAAATTTTTTCATATCCTTTTTAACAAGATTTTTCTAGGCATTTTTAACTAGCTTTTTTGAAGGTCTTCTACCCAAAATTTTAAGCTGAAATTTTCATCAATCCTTAAAACTAGGCAATTGAAGGCTCACTATTTTATGGATTAAAATTAGAATTTTAGTTCTTCTTTCCAATGATGTAAATGGTTTTGAATTCTGAGCTCTAGGTTAAAAGTTATGACCCCAGCAAGTTAAGAAGGCCCTTTTAGGTACAGAAGGAAGACAAAATTAGTTATCTTATGTTGAAGAAACCCAAAAGAGGACTCCATAGGACTCAACCTATCAAAAATTAGGTCAGCACTAGTCAAAATAGATAAGAAAATGAATTTTTTACCCCAAAAGCTAGTTTTGCATACTAGCATACATTGGATACTGTGCTAAGTGCTCAAATTTTTCTTGGAGAGGGAAAAGTGTGCAATTGTGTACTAGTGCACATGCACACCTTATAAGGTTTTCATGGTGTGCATGTGTGCAATTGTGTACTTGCACATTATGGCATTGTGCAATTGCGAGGGGCAATAGAGTGTGCACCTTGTGAAGATACATACCTCTGAGGGTGTGCACATTCACATGCTTGCATGTGTGCACCCCTCGAGTGGGGCAGAATTTTGCATGTGCACAAGTGTAGATGTGCACACTTTAACCACATGAAGTCCTAAACTTGACATTTTTTCTTTGTTTGATTGCCTGATCCCTCCCAGTTAGAGTTCAAGGTTTGATGTAGAGCTAGGGAAGGGTCCAAATTAATCGAGGCTTTAGACTAGATGCCTCATAAGGAATTTTTAAACTAGGGGGTCCCCATTTTGTGAATCAAAATGGGGCATACATTGTGAAACCACAAAAAATAGCCCCAACAAAAGGGAAGAAATGACAAAGGCATTTCTTCATCAGTAGGCATTCTTTTGAGATGTTTCAAATTACAACTAAATTTTGAATACTTCAAGTAGTTTTCAAGTTCCTTGATAGTCATAACTTTGGAATCTTGAATCTTTAAGCCTAGTGTGTGCTCAGTATATTAATTTTCTTTGACTTCTTGAAGTGTAATTTATTATGAGTATCTATCAACTTGGAGAAAATATTATGCTCCACTGGTCCATTCATCAAGAATCTTCATAGAACTTATTAATTAATCACTTATCTGACCAGATGAGAGAATATGTTATGAGTTCTCTTAACAAGTTATCCTCTTTTTGCATTTTAATTCCTAAGTAATATTTGGATTCTACTTTGCAGAGCTCACATATTTACATTTTATTTTTCCATGAAGCCGCTTTGGAGAGCATATCCCTTTTTTAAGATTTCCTTTCTCAAAACTTTTGGAATATTTCATTCTCAACACCATCTTTCTTTTTATTCTCTTTGTAGTGCCTACCCCTAGGTCGCATTTTTACTGTCATTGTCAAGCTCTTTTGGCGCTAGTTTCATGTTGATGGTTAGCAACATTGTTTTGAGACTATTAAATATTGTGCTATGGATTCAGTTGATATGTGATGAGATTACTTAGACTTTACATTTCATGTATGCATGATGATTATTTTCAATGTTTGCAGTTATTAATGATGATTAGTAAGATGATTTATTATCATATGTGTTTTCTTATAGATACTTACCCCATACTTGCATGTGCATGGTGTGTGTGTTTGCTTTGCGTATTTGCTTTTGTATGGCGTGTTTGATGTGGTTAAGGAAGGGAGTCATAGTCACCTCCTAGTCAGGATCTACACGATGCACCACTTCCTGCCATTGCCTGTTTAGTTTAAGTATATATTGTGCTTGGACATGCATAATTTTTATGCAGGTTGCAGGTACCAGGTATCGACTTCCCTGAATTGCCAGGATGAGCGTACCCTATCACATTATCTCAATGATAAGAGAGGGGAGATAATTCTCAAGTCCAAATCTCAACCCTTTAAGCCATTTGTTCTAATTGAAAATTAGGACAAGCATCTGAGTTGAGTACCCTTCGAATACGTCGGATGATGTAATTCATGATATTAACTCTTGGTTTGAGTTTGTATGTATTTTGGCTATGATGGATTTTTCATATTTTCACCTTATGAGTCTTTGGTGTATTTTCTATTAATTAAGCCTAATTAAAAGATTTAATTAATGGTTTAATTTAATGGAAAATTAATATGATATTTTATTTAATTAATTAGGAAATTAATTAAATAAAATAATTAAATTTGAAAATAAAATTTAATTTAGAACAAAGGGCTTAAAGGAATGGGATTTGGACTTGAGAATTATCTCCCCTCTCTTATCATTGAGATAATGTGATAGGGTACGCTCATCTTGGCAATTCAGGAAAGTCAATACCCGATACCTGCAACCTACATAAAAACTATGCATGTCCAAGCACAATATATACTTAAACTAAATAAGCAATGGCAGGAAGTGCTGCATCGTGTAGATCTTGACTAGTAGTTGACTACAACTCCCTTCCTTAACCACATCAGACATGCCATACAAAAGAAAACACGCAAAGCTTACTCTTGGAAGCCTACAAGAATGAGAAACTAAGATACTCACTATGTGGGTCCCATTGAACCCTTTCCCTCTGTAAGAGGATATGACTCCATTGAGAACACCATAATATACTTAGAGGAATATGATTCTGGTTTAATGATAAACCAAAAATCACATTGATCCAACATTTTTTCTTTTAATAACTATTAAAATAGATTCCTTAATATATTCTAAACAAGAGCAACCTAATGCTTGCAAAGACAATCAAAGGCATACTACCTCAAAGCATAGATAAAAGATACATGTTTTGCAACTAGAATGAGTTTCAATTTTCAGTTTTGCCCATGTTTAGGTTTAGTAAAATTTTCAGTTTTGAAAGCTAAGTGTTGAAGTATGAAAAATATGCAAGTAACAGTTTAGATTTTATTTCAGTTCACCTAGTTTCAAGTTTTCAATTTGAAAGAGATACAGATGATAGTTCAAAGTTTTCATTTTTGTTCAACTAGTTAACTACTAGTGGCATTCAAATATACCCAGAGCTCTCAATGTTGAAACTCGGGCTCTGATATCAAATGTAATGCCCCGCCAAGGGATACAAAGAATTAACCTAATGTTTGCCAAACAATTTTTTTTTTTTAAACATGAAAGATAAACCATTCATAACATTAGCGGAAGCAATAGTAGCATCCAACTGAAAGTAAACATAACATACTTAACAGATTACATTCTTTAAAGATCCCTTAACATAGTATCAAATTCAAATTAAATATTCATCTAACATCACATCCTTATGAAATAACAATGATACATCCAATGTTCATAATTTACATTTTCAGATTGCTCAATCATCCACTGTACATGTTACAAGGTATGAAAAAGCTTAAAAGATTAAGCATCCATAAAGTACATTGACATCCAATATTAATTCATGATGCAATAAGATAATGAAACCATAAACCATTCATGATACATCATCACAAAAGATATAAACATCTATCACAAAATATAACCATATATCACAAACATAAATAACTAAGTGCATGGTTTCTCCCAACCGTAAATAGCATCATTAGACCATCATGGATCCTAGCCATCCCTCCATGTGTAACATTCCAAAGTACCGAATAGATTATCGATATTAACATAATAGAAATGTCACTCCTAAAAACATCCTACTAACATGTAAAGTAAAGCATAAGATAACATCATCTATCATATGCAAATCATCAATATAAGAAACATACCAACAAATACATCCATCATTAGGTATATCATCTATCATAATGATTCAAGTACATAATGAAGATAAATACCAACCAAGAATACTCCAACCACGGTGTCTCAGACAGATCTCAAATGATAAGAGTAAAAATACACTACCACCTGATCACGTGGTACCTAAGTGGTCCACTCCCACCATGCTGAGGAGATAATCTCAAGTCCCAAATAGGCTATCAAAAATCACATAGCAAAGATACTCTCTAAGTCCAGGAATCCTAAAAGTATACTAACACAAAGGTTCCATCACTCAAAATTGACATCTATTTTTTAGAGGCACACAAAGACATGTAGGAAACCTACTCTGCAAGCGATAAAGTGTCATCGCATTTATCACGTACAAGTTACCCTAGCAGTTAGCTAAACTCCATCGGTCTGTACTGATCTCATGCAGCCACTAGTATCCTCTCATACTGACGAGGCATACTACAGAATGCAAGGTCACAACCATGCATTCTCACTACTCCCATCCTAGCCTATACAAGCAGTCAAGGCATGGGCGAGAACCAAAACAATTATATTTTTAGGTTGATTTAATCCCCATTTAGTGTGTAAATGTTATCACTTATTAACCAAACTTACAATGAGTTATCCTGGCAGCCACTTAGGGCCCTGACCCCCATTGCAAGCCACTTCCCGACACTACAAGTAGATTACCTACCCTAAGCTCATGGAATCATAAAATCACCACAGTCTTGTACAAGTGACTGTAAAGAAAATTCAAAAGATAATCCATAAAAAGAATCATCAAATATAAGCATCAAATATCCATAATAAGAATAATCAAATCTTCAAGATAAGAATCATCAAATCTCCATGAGCATCTTGAAAAGCATCCATAGAAAATCATGACCACAACAGTTCTGTATTGGCAACTGAAGGCATCATTGATAATCATAATAATCATTGGTTCTCAATAACCAAAATATATCTCAAAACAAATCACAATGTCCATTGGTTCTCAACAAGCAACCAATAATATCTCAAAATCATACCAATCGAAGACTCCAAAATGGTTGAGACAAACATGTCACAACATGACATCATCAATAAATAAATCCACATTATGGTCCCATCATGGCAACTAGGAAATAAACCAAGGATAACTGATCGATGACTAAAAAATGATTAGCTCAGGTGTCTCAGATACATATACATCTCAGCTTCACACATGAAGACTGATGAACAATAATACAAACAGTAAATACAAACATTTCATAGAGCACATGATCACATAACCATGGTTGGGCTTATAATGATTGAGACCAAATAAGATCAATATGCCATCATATCTCATAACCCTCGAGCCTCTGGTAACAACCTAGGACTGGTCATCACTAGTTAACCCAAAACCCAAAACAAGAAGCATATAGAATACACGATGCAAACACATGTTTTGGTTTACTAAATTCACATAGTTGAATAATGTGTAGAGGTTTCCAGTTTTATGTTTGCAAGTATACTTTCAAGTGTCTTAAGTTTCATCGTTTGACCTACAAGTCAACCCATTTGTTCTCCGATAGCATTATCCTAGGAATAACTTAAGAATAATTATTCACTAAAATTGATCATCATTGACCTTAAATTAAAATGTCTTCTATATTTAACCATGATCCATATTCTAATTGATTAAGTCTTCTTTAATGTTACTACAACTTTTCGAGATAATCAAAAGATCATTATTCATTAAATTATAAGAGAACCAATTATCAATCTTCAAATAAGAAGAATATAACTTTACTTCTCTCAATCAATTAACATAGGTATACAATCCATAACCTTTTAACATTCTAATAGTTCTCAATTAAATATTACTAATTCTCACGAAAAATATTTAAGATCCTTGTTCAAGTCATGAGAGAATGACTTGTCAACTTCGATGTAATTACTTAACAACTTTACTAAAAGAATCGATATTAGCATATCAATTAAAATTTTATTACATAACTTAATTATTAATTAAATCTAATTAAATCTAATTAATCTAATTAATAATTACATATCCATGGTAACATTTCAATTAATATCAGTTGACTAATAACTAACTATAATTTTGTAAGTTAAAAGTCAACTATAATCTAGTACACAAATATTCATATTCATAGTTCAATAATAATAACTTGTTAATATTTAATAACAAGCTATATTGGAAATCTTATTAATAGTTCACATTCATCATTCTTTATGAATACTAATGTTTCCTTAATTAATTTGTATTAGTGATAGTCATTTCAAGATAAATCTCAATCGCATAATATAATTATATTGACAACTCAATGAATATGAATTGATTAAAAATTAATCATACTTCAAACCAAAAACCAATATCTTTTACAAAAATTTAATCGTTAAATAATCTTCACTAGATTAACTCTAATCGTATTTATTGATAACTATTCAAATCATTATTTATTAATAGTTTGCTAGTCCTTAGAAACATTAATGAACTCATCAAACTATAATTACTTGATCTATAGAATCCTTCCATATACTCATTAGTTAATATTTGACTAACTCTTAACACCATTAAGGTAAATCAACAAGTTATCTAATAATACATATCATAACAATTCTACTTATAGTAATGTTATAAAAGTTATAATATTAAATTTGTAATGTGACAATATTTATTTTAATAATAATATATTTGGAGTTCATTTTTAAATAAAGGACTAAATAATATTATTATTAAGCTAATAAATATTTTAGCAATTTAAGTTTTGAAAAATGAAATTTAAAAGTGAAAAATATATTTAAAATTATTAAAAGATTCTAAATCTCATATGATTAAAATATAAATATATTAAAATTGAAAAGTGGAATTATTAAAGTTAGTGCATGAGATTTAATAAAATAAATAAATTAAATTGGAAAGAGTAAATTAAATATTATATGAATTATTGTGCATTATTTTAATATTTGATCACATAGGAGTTTGCAAATTCTTGAGAGTTGTCATGTAGACAACACAGAAGTTTGCACTCTAAGAATGCATAAGTTGTCTACACTTAGGAGTTAGCATTTTATTTGAGCACATGGTGTCTACAACCTTAAGACCCATCTAGAAGGTTGAAGAAGACTCATGTTTGGTTGTCATGCTTATCTTCTAGTTGTTTTTAGAGACACTCTAGATGCATTTTGGAGGCCTTTAAATAGAGGCTCTCCTAGTGTGTTTGGACAAGCTGAATGGAAGCTTAATGGAAGCTACAAGCTACAAGCTTAAATGGAAGCTTCAAAGCTTACATGAATTGGAGAAGATTCATATGCTTATATATTTTTGACATGCTTCTATGCTTCTTCTACCACTTCTAGTCACTTGGAAGATTCAGTTGGCTTGGATTTCGGAGGAATTGTGAACAATGGAGAAGAAAGAGATTTTCTATGGACTTCTGAGGCATAGCGGATTAGCATCGGTGTCCAGGTGCACTCATGATATTCGCATATTCTCTTTACACTCTTTCTCTTCCTGTCTTCATCGTGTCTATTAAATGTGTCTGAATTTTCTCTATGATTGAATCTATGATATGAATTGGAATCTAGATATTTTATTTGGTTGAGAAGAAAATAAAAGAAAACTCTAGATCCTATTAAAGAAAAAATTAGTTCTAAACGGGTTTGGGTTCAAATTAGAATCAAATTGAGAATGATGATTCCAAATTTATAGTTTAGATGGATTAATGGATATGTTTAGAGAACAATTATTTTAAGAGAAAATTTTTAATTCATCACAAATTGTCTTATCACTGCCCCTTGGATAGACCCGAACTTAGTCATTCATAACTTTTTATCATGATCGAATTTATTCGATTGCTCCAATCAAAAGTGGCACAACTTGGCCCTCTCTAACATATTTCAATTTCAGCCCGATCCAACGGTTCATTAGGGAGATATGGCCGTCGTAATGAGACTATTTTATTCAAGGATAGATACTTCTCCATTTTCCATAACTAAGAGTTCTTTATGCTTAAATTTCACAAAAATAATATATCAAAGCAATATAATTAGAATTGAATAATTATTTAATTAGTCTAAAGACTAATAAGAATGTTCTAAATGAATTAATGGAGATTTTTAATAGAAACTTTGTAGATAGAGCTAATGGATAAAAATATTGAATTCAATAGAAAATGGATGACTTTTAATATTAATTATTTAATGTATATTAAATATTATTTAATATATATTAAATAATTTAAGAAATGACAATTTTAAATAAAGAGAATGTAATGGTAATGGATTAATTGACATGGAGTTATTATCATAACATTACTATAAGTAGAATTGTTATGATATGTATTATTAGATAACTTGTCGATTTACCTTAATGGTGTTAAGAGTTAGTCAAATATTAACTAATGAGTATATGGAAGGATTCTATAGATCGATTAATTATAGTTTGATGAGTTCATTACTGTTTGTAAGGACTAGCAAACTATTAATAAATAATAATTTGAATAGTTATCAATAAATACGATTAGAGTTAATCTAGTGAAGATTATTTAACGATTAAATTTTTTTTAAAGATATTAATTTTTGGTTTGAAGTATGATTGATTTTTAATCAATTCATATTCATTGAGTTGTCAATATAATTATATTATGCGATTGAGATTTATCTTGAAATGACTATCACTAATACAAATTAATTAAGGAAACATTAGTATTCATAAAGAATGATGAATGTGAACTATTAATAAGATTCCCAATATAGCTTGTTATTAAATATTAACAAGTTATTATTATTGAACTATGAATATGAATATTTGTGTACTAGATTATAGTTGACTTTTAACTTACAAAATTATAGTTAGTTATTAGTCAACTAATATTAATTGAAGTGTTGCCATGGATATGTAATTATTAATTAGATTAATTAGAGTTAATTAAATTTAATTAATAATTAAGTTATGTAATAAAATTTTAATTGATATGCTAATATCGATTCTCTTAGTAAAGTTGTTAAGTAATTACATCGAAGTTGACAAGTCGTTCTCTCATGACTTGAACAAGGATCTTAAATATTTTTGGTAAGACTTAGTAATATTTAATTGAGAACTATTAGAATGTTAAAAAGTTATGGATTGTGTATTTGTGTTAATTGGTTGAGATAATTAAAGTTATATTCTTCTTATTCGAAGATTGATAATTGGTTCTCTTATAATTTAACGAATAATGATCTTTTGATTATCTCAAAAAGTTGTAGTAACATTAAAAAAGAGTTAATCAATTAGAATATGGATCATGGTTAAATATAGAGAACATTTTAATTTAAGGTCAATGATGATCAGTTTTAGTGAATAATTATTCTTAAGTTATTCTTAGGATAATGCTATCGGGGAACAAATGGGTTGACTTGTAGGTCAAATGATGAAACATAAGACACTTGAAAGTATACTTGCAAAAAGAAAACTAGAAACCCCTACACATTATTCAACTATGTGAATTTAGTAAACCAAAACATGTATTTGCATCATGTATTCTATATGCTTCTTGTTTTGGGTTTTGGGTTAACTAGTGATGACTAGTCCTAGGTTGTTACCAGAGGCTCGAGGGTTATGAGATATGATGGCATGTTGATCTTATTTGGTCTCGATCTTTATAAGCCTAACCATGGTTATGTAATCATGTGCTCTATGAAATGTTTGTATTTACTGTTTGTATTATTTTTCATCAGTCTTCATGTGTGAAGCTGAGATGTATATGTATCTGAGACACCTGAGCTAATAATTTTTGAGTCATCAATTAGTTATCCTTGGTTTATTTCCTAGTCACCATGATGGGACTAAAATGTGGATTTATTTATTGATGATGTCATGTTGTGACATGTTTGACTCAACCATTTTGGAGTCTTCGATCAATATGATTTTGAGATATTCTTGGTTGCTTGTTGAGAACCAATGGATATTGTGATTTATTTTGAGATATATTTTCGTTATTGAGAACCAATGATTATTATGATTATCAGTGATGCCTTCAGTTGCCAATAGAGAACTGTTGTGATCATGATTTTCTATGGATGCTTTTCCAGATGCTCATGGAGATTTGATGATTCTTATCTTGAAGATTTGATGATTCTTATTATGGATATTTGATGCTTATATTTGATGATTCTTTTTATGGATTATCTTTTGGATTTTCTCTACAGTCGTTTGTACAAGACTATGGTGATTTTATGATTCCATGAGCTTAGGGTAGGTAATCTACTTGTAGTGTCAGCAAGTGGCTTGCAATAGGGGTCAGGGCCCTAAGTGGTTGCCAGGGTAACTCATTGTAAGTTTGGTTAATAAGTGATAACATTTACACACTAAATGGGGATTAAATGAACCTAAAAATATAATTTTTTTGGTTCTCACCCATGCCTTGAGTGCTTGTATAAGCTAGGATGGGAGTAGTGAGAACGCATGGTTGCGACCTTGCATTCCGTAGTATGCCTTGTCAGTATGAGACAATACTAGTCGCCGCATGAGATCAGTACAGACCCGTGGAGTTTAGCTAACTACCAAGGTAACTTGTACGTGATAAATGCAATGACACTTTCTCGCTTGCAGAGTAGGTTTCCTACATGTCTTTGTGTGCCTCTGGGAAATAGATGTCGATTTTGAGTGATGGAACCTTTGTGTTATTATACTTTTAGGATTCCTGGACTTAGAGAGTATCTTTGCTATGTGATTTTTGATAGCCTGTTTGGGACTTGAGATTATCTCCTCAGCACGGTGGGAGTGGACCACTTAGGTACCATGCGGTTGGGTGGTAGTGTATTTTTACTCTTATCATTTGAGATCTGTCTGAGACACCATGGCTGGAGTATTCTTGGTTGGTATTTATCTTCATTATGTTCTTGGATCATTATGATAGGTGATATACCTTATGATGGATGTATTTGTTGGTATGTTTCTTATTTGATGATTTGCATATGATAGATGATGTTATCTTATGCTTTACTTTGCATGTTAGTAGGATGTTTTTAGGAGTGACATTCCTATTATGTTAATACCGATGATCTGTTCGGTGCTTTGGAATGTTACGCATGGAGGGATGGCTAGGATCCATGATGGTCTAATGATGCTATTTATAGTTAGGAGGAACCGTGCACTTAGTTATTTATGTTTGTGATATATGGTTATATTTTGTGATGGATGTTTATATCTTTTGTGATGATGTATCATGAATGGTTTATGGTTTCATTATGTTATTGCATCATGGATTAATATTGGATGTCAATGTACTTTATGGATGCTTAATATTTTAAGCTTTTTCATACCTTGTAACATGTACAATGGATGATTGAGCAATCTGAAAATGTAAATTATGAACATTGGATGTATCATTGTTATTTCATAAGGATGTGATGTTAGATGAATAGTTAATTTAAATGTGATACTAAGTTAAGGGAGCTTTAAAGAATGTAATCTGTTAAGTATGTTATGTTTACTTTTAGTTGGATGTTACTATTGCTTTCGTGAATGTTATGAATGGTTTATCTTTCATGTTTAAAAAAAAAAATCGTTTGGCAAACATTAGGTTAATTCTTTGGATCCCTTGGCAGGGCATTACACTCTTTTTGTACCCTAGCCATGCTTAAATTATGTGGCCAAGGAATTTTTTGTATCTTAGATTCTTTCTTTAGTTTGATAACATATGTATTCCTCTTTTGATGAGATTTTAAGAAGCTTTCACTTCAAATAGTGATCTTAGTAGTTGTTTGAAGAGACCTTTTGTCTAAATCGATAGATTTTGGATTATCCCTCGTTATTGTCAACTTAGATTCAAAAAATACCTAGATCATTAATTTTTTAATTTGTAAAGTGTTGAGAGCTATCAATATGTAATTTTGATTTCAGGACTAGAAGCCCTCTAATCCTACAAGCAACACCTATTTCAGTTTGTACAAGAAACAAAATAATCGAAATGTTTTGACAAAGAAATACCTCTACCTAAAAGTTGAAAGCACAAGGAACGATTTATGAAATGTGTCAAGAATGAGTCCTGATTGCACATAATCTCTAAAAAAATAGAACTAAAAAGCAAAAAGAAGCAAAAATAAATGAAACCCAAGAAAAAAAAAATACTTGACTTAGAAAACTAACACCTAACTAGAAAGACTAAAATGACTAAAGAAACAAAAGCTTATATTCATGAGACCTTGAATAATAAGAATATGGGGTGTTTGTTAACAGATTTCTCATTATATGTAATAGTAATGAACCAACCCATATAGTCCTAAAAATTTTGACTTGTCTTTGTACTCAAGAAAATAAACTTTGGACAATTTTGGTTCAAATCCTAGGCATAAATCAGCCGCAATACAAAGTTGTGGTAACTCCCCATGACCATGATTAATCTATAAACAAGTTCTCTTACCTTTAGCACCATGTTCAAATTGAAAATCATCAAACTAAGAGGGACAGTGAGAAAATATCACCTGATCTAGCAAGTCCCCCACCATAGGGGTACACTTACACATTGTAATTTCTCCTTCTAGTATCTTCAACATGGTACACAACTTTAGGTGGACAATATAACATTTTCATCACTGATATAATATAGCTATCATAACAAGACCCAAAAGATAAAACATTACTTTTATGGTCCCTATTACCACCATTATTAGCCTTAAATGATGAATTTCCACCTTTAAACACCCTGTGACTAGAAAACTCAATCATAAGCCTTCATTTTGAATTACAAGATTCATTAATGTCATTAAACTATGTGTTTCCTCCCTCATGTCCCAAAAAAGCATGTTCAAAATCATACTTACCCTCAATTGCAATATCCCAAGCTAACAAGAAATTAGGACAACTTACTTTTGAATGGAACCCAAAGGGATGGATTCTACATGATTTGGTTATTGCACGGTCTGATATATGTGTAGAACATCTGCAAATATACATTTCCTTATTCAAGTTTGAGAACAAATTAAGCACTTTGTCTATCTCTTCTAATGACATATCTTGTTTTTAGTGAGGTATCTTATCATTGTCCAATGGTGAATCAATATCATAGTAGAAAGAATTGGTATCTTCATCTTGATGATGTTCTAATTCAAAAATCTCACTAACCTTGAGATCTACATTTCCATCATTTTTTGTAACTTTGAGAATTTTTGCAACTCCATGGAGTTTTGGAACTAATTTTCTACATCCTCAAAATTTCTTGGCATATTTACACTTTTTTTTTTGGAAATATTCAAGACTATGCTATGTTACTAAGAGGGGGGGGGGAGGGGGTGTGGGGTGTGGGGGTGTGAATCGGTAACCTTAAAAACTTTAAACAAATTTAGACATTAATTGTAATAACCAAATAATCATTTGATTCATTAACTTAGATCTAACTAAATGCATACAAACTGAAAAACATAAACATTTATTACACATGAACATAATGATTTGCTGACCCAGAAACCTTCCAAATAGAAAGTAAACTAGGGTGGGGATGATACCCACAAAATTTCAATACTGCAGCATAAGGTTGGCCTATTAAGGCTTACAATGATCACTTATGGCGATCTACCCTATTAGGAGCAATTAGTAATGCTAGGTCCACCTTGTTAGAGGATTTACAAACATATAATGAAGTATGCACTCGATAAAGAGATTTAAGGAAAAGATTGTTAAGTCTGCCTTGTTAGAGGATTTTGGAGCTGATTCACCTATTAGGATGAAACCTTAGATCTCTAACTTACAACTAATTTTCTAATAGAGATTCTTTGAAGTATTGATCACCTCTATGTGATAGATATAACTTTGCTACTCTTGATATGGCCTTACAATACACTTTTCTCTATTGCTGATTCACATTCACATTATCTCACATCATTACATTACTCACTTATATATGATACAATAAAATATGTATATATATATATATATCCAATTTACAAAATTACAAAGTTGGCCAATATACAAGTCAACACAAATAATACAGAGTCAGCTCAAATGAAGACACTTAGGTTCTAAAGAATGACTTGGTGAAGTTATAATATGTGACATCCACTACCATTACTTGACATCAGCATGCATTCAGTAGAAGTGAAGGCTTGGTCCATACTATACATCTTAGAGTAGTCTCAAACTCAGTCTACAATGGAAACTTAGTAGTTATTGTGCAACTTGGTAGAAACTAAACTCCATGTTTACCATACCTGAACTCGGTAAACACTAATCATCTTATCACTTGGTTTACACTAACTTTGTTTCACATGAACTAATGGCTCAATAGAAACTATGAAGCTTGGTAACCATTGAAATACTCAGTAGAAATTGTAGGAGTTCACACTACCTGAATTTACTTGGTAACCACTGGAATGATCAATAAGAATTGTGAAGCTTGGTGGCTACTGAATTGCATGGAAAACACTATAGACTATACAATGAGATTGGTAACCATACAGAATCTAAATAAGTGTTGTCACTAATAACAAACTTGACTTAATGTCAACAATCTCCCCTTTGGAATTAGTGAAAAAAATACTTATAAGCCAAAACTTATATACATTATAGAGTTATACTAGCTCGATACTAGAATATTGATTTTATGAGATTTTTCAAAATTTGTCTTTGTAAATATGTATTTTCTTTTTCTTTACATGATTCTCCCCCATACAATATACATACTACATGATTCTCCTCATATATATGTATAGACTCACATAGATATATTCTATTTCTCCCCCTTTTTGATAAAAATGCCAAAGATTTACTCAAAACTTATTTACAAAAATACACCAATGTAAGAAAGAAACTCATAATGTACTTTAAGTATGAGAGCTAGAGTCTTATCCCAGTGTTTTTGCAAAATTTTACACATTTGTAGAGAAAATTACACTTCTACAGAGAGCTTGATCATGTGATCTACAATTGAGAAATTATTGTCATGGATCAATGTTTTGGAATAGGGAATGTGCTTCTACATTGTATCAACAATAAATATTTATCAATGAGGACTAGATCCTTTCTTCCTCTCTCAACAATTACTCCTACATATCTTACAAGAATCTAATTTTCATATGATGTGCAGAGCTTGATCTAGGGTCAAGTTGCAACTATTGTGCACTAGCATTTAGATCTTCATCAATTTTATTCAATTTGCTCTTTGTTTCCTTTGTGAACTCGATAACATTACATAACTTTTCAAAAAGTGATGTAACATTTATGCAAGAATTTTCAAGATTGGTCAAAATTGAGGAAAGCTCCACTTGCTAAATAACAATTTGCTAAGCAATGTGTTTAAGCACTTTGTTATCAAATTTCTTCTCTACTTTCTCAATCAATTTCTCTTGACCACTAGAGTCCTGATTAAACTTCTAGACTACTTCTTCCAATTGAAATAGAATGTGTTGAGAAGTATCAAATTCAAAACCTATTAGCTCAGTCAAAATATCCTTAGCACTCTCTATGATTTTATATTCTCTATCTATTTCTTCTATTAATTTCTTTTGCTTGGCTTTCTTTTGAAGGAGTTGACTAGCTAATTTCATCTAATCTATAGTAGCATTATCAAAATCCCACTTTGGAATTTAAATTTCCTCATCTAAATTAATATTTTCCTCTATCTCCTTTCCACTCAAAATTCTTGTACAAGGTTGAGCCTTGAGTTCAACTACCTTAGTACAAACTGCCTTAGAATCTAGAATGGAAATAATGTTAGAGATAGTAGGACTAGTAGTAAAAGTTTATATAGCACTAAAAAATGGAATAGTGACTAGAATGCTTACTAAATCCAAAATTGATATAATTACAAAAGCATCCAAAGCTATAGAAAACAAAACTATAGAATCCAAAATTGTAGAACTTGAAATTGTACTTACTACTGAAGAACATAAAAGTGCAGAACATGTTGTACATACTATTGAAGAACTTGACTCAGGAACTAAAGATGATGGAGGTTGTAGCTTTGTAGATGAAGTGGTAGACACTTCCATTAGTGATATACTAAGCTAAGAGGGAGTGAAGAGTCATTGGACATTTGATGTTTCTACTATGGTCACAATCAAACTTGCTAAAGCTAACTCTGAATTTGATGTAGCCATTGATTTTCTTGGGGAATGAGGAAGTAAGGCAATGATTGTTGTAGCTATCTTCATAGGATCAGTCTCCTCATTATCCTCTTTGACTTCCTCAATAGCTTCTTCCTCTTTATCTTCTTCAAGTCCTTCATTGTCAAATTGAATTGTTTCAAAATTTGTTTCTTCTTCTTCCTCATCATCACTGTCATCATCCTTGACTTCTACTTCAGAGTCACTTTTTTTTTGCAAGTGATAGATATTCTTCCACATGCTTGTAGCATTCTTGACTACACATTCTATATCCTTTGACAAAATTAAACAAGTTTTGAATCTAAGAGTCATGATGTCTTCATATTTCTTCATAGATTCTTTTACCTCAGCATCTGTAATGCTTGGTAACAACTACCTCAGGTTTTGTTTATAGATATCTCTTGTTTTCTGCATGGGTAAGTCCCATCTTGGCTTCAATCTCTCTGATAGATCTTTACAAATTTGAGAAGCTATCTAGTCAAGGGAATATTTTCATTTATCCAACTTGGTTAGCACCAATTCCTCAATTTGCTTCTTCTCAGCCTCTATCCTAGTCTCATACTTCAATGATTTGAAGTTGGTTATGCAGGTGAGAGGAGGCTTGCTAAACACAAATTCACTACCTTTCTTCCTAGATCTTTTGGTAAATACTATAGTGGATGGTTGTGATGGCTTGGTGATGATCACGTTTCCTTTCTTCTTCACTAGCTCTTCTTCCTTCACTAACTTATTTTCATCCTCTACATCATCATCATCATCTTCTCCTTTACCTTTGGTCAATAAAAGAGGTGTTTTGGTTTTGAGTTTTTCTACTCTCCTCTTGCCTTTGTTAACTACCTATGGAAGCTTGATTTCAAGCTCTATTCTTGCCTTGGCCTCGTAATAGGTTCCAAAGTGTGGAGCCTTTGGATCAATAGGTTTTTTTTAATAAGGCCTCAATTATGTCTTTTGCTTCATTAATGTTCACCTCATAGGTAAGAGGTTTTACCCATACAACTCTTGGAATTGCTGCTTGAATCTAGACTTTGCCACTATCTACCATGAAACAAACATCATCTTCTTAGTAATCAAAATTGGCTTCTCAAGCCATAAATAACTACTATGAACTTGACTTAGGATATATCTAATCCATTTGATTTAGAAACTCTAAGGTAGGTGGAGAATATGAGTTAAACCCTTGTCTTCCAAGTGCTTATTCTTAGGTTTAAGAACACCATTTACACATAATTCACCTAGGGTATCATCCATCTCTAGGGTTCCAGTTTCTTGAATTAAACACTTAAAATGAGTTCAAATATCATTAATGACAAGTACCTTAGGAGGGATTTGTGATTGCACTCCATTTGGACCAAGGGTTTCTGCAATTACTAGTACAAGTTTGAAATCTAGCAGTTTCCATTCAACTCCTCGGACCAACATTTCTGACCCTTTCTTTGCCTTGCTACTACTACTTGATGCTACGATGGTTACTTAGTAGGATATAATTTTTTTATTACAAATTCTACTCAAAATCACTTGATTGCTTTGAAATTTGCTTGATCTTAATAACACTTTAAGATTTTTGTGAAAAATGATTTCAATTTCCTGCTCTTTTGATAAAATCTTTCCATTAATGCTTGATACAAAAGTAGCTATGATGACATCATTATGCATGACAAGGTATCATCCACTAACTACTTAGATTTCTTGATGAATATTTCATAACTTGGTAACCAAATATGTCTGACTAGTTACTCCCAACCTTGCTTGATAGAGTCCATGACCCAACCTTACTCGATGATTATTGGTACTAATCCTTTTGTGATCCCCTTGTATCTTGAATACTAATTTGGATCTTTGTTTCCTTTTCAATTCTAGAACTAGTTTAGATGTGACCATGATAATGCAATTCCAGTTCTTACTTAAGAACTTAGTTGGAAACGATGGAGTCACCCACTTCTTGAGTGACATGACCATCATTACTTGGACTAGCTTCCTTGGTGGATTTAGGAATCCATTGCCGTCTCAGTTGCTTTCTAACGTTATCTACTTTTTCCTTCTTTCCATCTTCAATTCTAGGTATATTCATGTAAATTTTGGCTAGATGACCAAGTTATGTACAAGTGTAACATCTTATGGTGGTATCTCTCTTCCTTGTGTAATGTTTAACACAGTTCATACTAATATATTAACATTATCCATAGTAATGACATATGCACCAAGTGTTGTAGTCCCAACCAAATAATGCTTTCACAATTTTCTTTATTGGATTGAATGACTTGGTTATGTAGTTTGATGCCTTGTGACCTTGTTTCTTGCATTTGTGACATTTTTCTCCAAATTTTAGTTTCTCTTTGCATTCATTAGCCTTGTGACCATGCTGATTGCAATTATAACATTTACCATTGAATTTTTCTTTTCCATTACTCGAACATTTATTTGATGTATGCCCTATCTTACTATAGCGATTGCAAGCAGGTCTTTGATTCCTTTGAGCACCTTGTTTAGAGGTTTCACCTTCTTCTTTGTATCCAAGTCCTACCTTACCATTTTGTCTATAAAGATTCTAGACTCACTTTGCTAATTCAATTTATCTATGTCTACTTGGGATTTCATTATTCTTTCATTTAGTTTCTTTTTAGAATTTAGATCAATTTTCATCCTTTCAGTGTTTAAGTCATTCCTTAAACTTTCATTTTTACATCTCAGACTCATGATTTCTTCATTTGAATTAGAGAGTTGATCAATAAGATTTTCCTTTTGAAGGGATTGATTTTGAATTTCATTATTACTTGCATCCAAGTCTTCTTTTTCCTTATTTCTTTGTTTTGAGATTTCATGCAATCTTATTAACTGAGTTTCTTGTTCTCTTTTCAATTTTCTTACTTCTTCTTGTAGGGAACCATTTTTTTATAGAAGTTCTTTGATTGCATCATTTGCTTCATTTGAACTGCTTAAAGGGAAAAAATATTCAATCTTTTCTTTAATGTACTAATGATCATTCATCTTATTTGCAAGTTCCTTCCTTTTTTTTAGGGATTAAGAAAGTTGCTCCTTAGCTTTCTTGAGTTGTGTAATAGCCATTTCTAGATCTAGCTTTTCATCATCAATAACCTTATCAAGTGTGAAAATTTCCATTATCCTTGATCTTTGCTCAAGCTATCAAGCTTTATCCTTAGAACTGCAAAGCTCTAAAACCAATTGCTAGAAATTGTAAGAATTTTCCTAAGGGAAAAATTCACCTAAGATCTAAGAACTTAAACACAAGCACAATTGTAGACTAGAAAGAGAGACTATGATTAGAATGATGATATATTCATTCAATATGCAATGTTCAAGTACACTAGGAGTGCCTATATATAAAGGCTTCTAAGAAACTCTAGAATGCCTTGTAATCAACATCATGATAAGTCATACAACCAAGCACATGTCCCCTAGATATGGGTTATCCTCCATTAAGCATGAAAGTAAGTGTGGTGATGAGAGGATAAGCCTGCAAAGGTGTGACACACAAATTAGTGCTGTAGACACCATGTGTTAAAATAGAGTTGCATACTCCTATATTATCAACATGACAACTCAAAAAGGTGCAAAACTCCTAAGTGTCACAAAATAAAATAATAAAATAATGCATTAACCTAACTAAACTTAAGTAAATGTAAATAGTAAATATGTATTTACACCAACACCCCCCCTTATGTACAACTTAGGGGAATGCCTCTAAGCTTATAAAAACTAGGATGAAGATGCATAATGGTCTCAGCTACTAGGCCATGTTAGTTACCCAAGTACATAATGAAAATGCAATCTCTCATAAAGTGAAGAAAGAGGGAAAACCTCATTGGAGAAACCCTCTCCCAAAAAGAGAGATGAATAGGGATGTATTAATGGATGGAGTAATCAAGACCCCACCATTATGACATACATCTAGTATATACAAAATTGAAAGAAGGAGAAGAACTAGACCTTATAAGAGGAAAAAATCCCCCCATAAGAAAGAAGAGGAAGAGAGACAAGGTAGTCACTCCTACCAAATGAAGAATGTTTGTCAGTGAAAGTTGTTCCAAGGAAGAAGTTGGTCCAAGAGTGCTAAATGGCATTCCTCCCCATTGGAAGAAAAAATGGCAAAGGTACAATCCTAAAGATGTATAATGGACTTGAAACTTGCTCAATTATCCTTGTGTTGATGTTGATGCTCACCCTTTCCAACTGTGCCGAAAAGAATGAATGCAGATATGGCAAGGATGTCTATTGAACCTATCCTAATGAACTATCTATCTCCTCAATTGACAAAGAGACCTCCTCCAATTTTTGTAAATAAGGATCCACAATCATGCCAACTTGTAAAGATTGATCATCTAGAGAATGGACATGAGGTTCAGAGTGAGTCCATGCAACAACTATTAAAGGATTACCTTCATCAATGAGAAGATGTAAATCATCAAGGCTATCTCCCAAATCAACTAAAGCTGGAGCTAGAAGACAATGTGTGGCATGATGTGCTAGACCTTTCACTATGGCAATGTAAGAATGTGGATTGGATTGATGATGTGACATCTCCCTACAATTGTTGATAGAACCCCACATGCTAGAATCTGTAGAAGCACTATCGCTAGTGTCACTATTAGTTTCCATTGTGTATGATGTGCATAGAGGATTAGAGGATAAGCTACGTGAACTTTCCTCAAAGTGTACATCCTTCACCACAAAAATCTCATGAGTCTCTAGATCCATAAGTCTATAAGCTTTACCATTGTCTTCATATTTGATGAAATTACATGGCTTGGGTATTAGTGCCTTGTAACCCCTAGAAGATAAGTTAGCCCATGCTAAACAATCGAAGACTCTAAAATGACTCACAACTAGTTTTCTATCACACCATGCCTCAAAAGGAGTCTTCTTAGCTAAAGTATTATGAGGAGACCTATTAAGTATGTGAGTAGTACTACTAATGACTTCAACTTCAAGTGTAGGATCAAGAGACTTGGCTTTTATCATGCAACTTGCCATCGTTTTGAGAGTCCTAATCCTCATAGCTACAACATCTATTTTGTGTAGACTGAATGTTGGTGGGTTCTAAAGATCAATTCCCCCAAACTTGCAAAATTCCTTAAGTCTTCTATCTACATATATGTTCTCATTGTTCACCTTTAAAACCTTGATGACTTTCCTTGACTTTTGTTCAACATGAGTATTAAAGTCTTGAAGCTTATGAACCACTTCACTCTTGTGATGAAGGGAGTAGACCCAAGTGAATTGTTAAAAGTCATCAATAGTGAGGATGTAGTGGCCTTGGTTGACTAAAGTCACTACAAAGGGTCCTACTAAAAACATGTGAACCAACTAAAGAACAAATAGTGCTCTAAAAGACTTCCCTTTATCATACTTCTCCTTGAGATCCATATCTACTGAACATGATGAACATTCTCCCATAGAAAATTTGATATTTGGTAGACCTTTGACCATGTGTTTTGAGAAAAGTTGTTGAATATAGTGGAAGGAAAGATGACCAAATTGCTCATGCCATAATGTCATTTGTGAAGTAGAGTGAGTCAACAAGGCTTGAGAAGGAGACTTAGGCACAAAGTGGGAGAAGGAATAAAGCCTCTTATCATCATTGACTTTCCCCACTACAAACAATGATTCATCTATTAGACTTCACACCATCACTAAATCTAGAAGGAACTCAACTTTTTGATCATCTCCAAGGTGAGTGATTTGGTAAACTGATAGGAGAATGGAGCTAAGGTTTGGAACATAGAGAACATCTTTGAATTCCCCATTTTACATTTCCATGTCTCCTTTCCCTTAAACTTCCATTTTAGTATCATCTCCCATTAAGATGTGTGGTACCTTTGATTGATTCAATGAATAAAAGTCTCCCTTTGAAGAACCCATATGGTAGGAGGCACCTAAGTCAAGTATCCATTCCGAAGAAGAACTTGTGTTTTCCATAAGTGCTTTCCCTTTACCCTTTGAAGAGGTTGGAGTTGAATCCTTGGAAATACTTGGTACTTGAATCTTGTTCTTCCTAAGATGAATTGATAACTCATCAATTATTTTTGTCTTGCAATGATGCTTTTCATGATTTGGCTTTTTGTAGTATGCACAAATTTTTTTGTCCTTCTTATCATTACTTCCCTTCTTGTTGGAAGAAGAATAACCTTGTTGTGAGGAGGATTGTTGTGTCTTAGATTATGATTTCTACTTCCACTACTTCTTCTTCTTGTTGCTTTTCCCTCATTGACTTGATTGGTGCTCATCACTAGCCACCAAGGCTTTGGTCTTTGATGACTTGAGAAGTCCTAAATCCATCAAGTGAGATTGTTCAACAATCAATATCTTTGCAAATGCATCAAATGTAGGCTTCTGGTAAGAAGATCCCATGGTCAACCTATGAGTATTAAAACTCAAAACAAACAAATCATACTTTTAATGTAGCCTCTTCAAGATGTGATGAATAAACTTGTCATCCTTCATGGGGTTTCCACAATATTTAAGTGGTGCCCTGTACTCATTGGCTTTGGTGATGCAATCCTACATTGTCTCAAAATTCTTTGGATCCAAGAGAAGTAGATTATCCTCAACCTAAAATCCCTTTTCTTCATTCGCCTTACCATATAATGTTGCAAGTTTATTTTAAACTAGTTTTGATTCTGTACAATTGGCAATGTGAAATAAGAGATCTCTATGAACACAATTCCTGATAACTCTTAAAGCCTTTCAGTCTTGAGCTTGCCAATTAATGAGTTCTTTAGCATCAGCAGGTTTGGTAATTGTACCATCAACATAAATACTATATCCTTTTTCCATTAATCTACTCCATGCAATATCTTTCCATGTAGAATAACTGTGTGAAGTTAAAGGAGGACATTTAAAACCCATGATGTAGAAAATGAAAAGAGCACAAAAGAGAGACACAAAAACATAGTACACACCCCCCTTTTTTACTCAATCAAAAGACCCCCCGAAAATGATGTTGTTGGCACTTTATAACTAGTGCATGTACAATGGGCCACTTGTCAAAATGAACAAAGTGAACATTCCAATTTTACTTGTATAACTACCTTATGAGGCCCAAATCTATCACTAAGGACTATAGCTTAGATATACAACAATTTTGAAAAGTAATCAAAGCTTTAAAATGTAGAAAAAGCCCTAATTTTGAAAGTGAAATTTTGGTCCGCACAACCCTAGAATATGACTTTAGATCTAGAAAGTAGACAAAAAATAACACACTTTCAAAAAAAACAAAAACCTAAAAAAGTGACTAGATGTGCCCATATGGAGTGTTTGAAGTTAGGCTACCAAATTGAAAAGCAATCCAGAGAAGGGTCTAGTGGAAAACTATGATCTTAAATTTGATAGTAAAATGACCATCAGAATAGTTTAAAATGGCTAGGTTTTGATGGTCAAATAGCTATCAATTTTAACCTAGTGCTCTACTAAAGTCAACAAAAAGTTAGGCCCCGTGCTGACATGTTAGGTTGACTAGGTGTCTCTATTATATGGATGCTAATGTGGCAAAAAATGTACAATGATGTGTATGTTGATCTATCAAGGATGACGTGTCAAGTTGCTAACATTTTATGACATGTGGTAGTTGCAGTAGGACCTGATGTGGAGGACACATGTTTGTTAACATGTCAAAGCATTGTTTGCTCACTAATGACTATGTAGGATGACATGTCAATCTTGCTAATGTGTACTTGATCTCATTGGAAGCAAGTGATTGGGTTGTTGTGCTTACATGTCTATTGATTAGACTTTTACTATGTAGTCAAACATCCACATGGTGAGAGTGCAGTCTCCATGGGAGCTTCAATAGATGATGCATGTCACTGTTCAAGGCCTATCAGAGTTATGTCCAACCACTGAAGAGTACATGGGCATTGCCAAAAAATAGGAGTACAATGCTAGAATGGAATAGTAGGGTGCTGGGAAATTCAACCACATGCTAGGAAAATTTAAAGTAGTGGTCACCAAAAAAGGAAGATACAGAGGCCAGAAAATGATGCATGGGTCAAACTGTGTAAACAGTGCTGAAGACATGAAAGGGGCTGCCAGTATCATGTCTTCCTACCAAAATATGTATTTGGTGTGCCGAGAGGAGATTAAATTGTCAATTTTTTTAAAAGGTTTTTTCCCACATCTAATTTGGGTATGCGCTATGCACAATATAAAAGACAAAGCTAATACATGTAATATAACAAAAAGATAGCCCACTAGGACTTACTCACTTGTTAAATGCTTGGCTACTGTTAAGGTGCCTGGTCCACCAAACAATATGGTAATATCCCACTACAATATTCCTGTAAATGTGGTACAGCCACTGTAGTTGGGACCAAAAAATTAATAGAGGAATTTCCTCTGCGCAGGGCTTAGAATTGACAGCCTAGTTTTGCAAAAAAAAATTCTCTACGAAGTGCCCAAAGGGAAAAAAAATTTCCATGAATATTAACAAAATTGCAAAGAAATAAAAAATGTAGATTCAAAAATCAATTAAATTGACAACAAAAAGATCATACTCGAACCACAAATTGGGGCCTCTAGGTTCCAATTTGCAAAAAAAAATTTCCTCGTGGTCTAATTTGGGCCAAGGTAGCCATGTTTATAGTCAATTTTTATTGAATCATCATTTCGGATGCAATGGCAAGGTTAGATCTAGCTCTAGATGCTCCCAATTTCTGCAATACTCTAGATTTGGGCTAAGGTGTTGAAGCAACAATGGTTTGGAATGACTATGCAATGAGAAAATCTCCAAGCTCTAATACCATGTAAGAATTTTCCTATGGGAAAAATTCACCCAGGAACTAAGAACACAAACATATCACAACTATAGACTAGAAAGAGAGAGTATGATCAGAATGATGATATATTCATTCAATATGCAATATTCAAGTACACTAGGAGTGCCTATATATAAAGGCCTTTAAGATACATCTAGAATGCCTTGTAATAAACATCATGATAAGTCATACAACCAGGCACATGTCCATGAGATATTGGTGTTGGAAATAATCAAGACTAACAAGGTTACTGAGACGGGAGGGGTGAATCAGTAACTCTAAAACTTTAAATCAATTTTGCATAATAACATATTCAACATTTATCCATCTAATCTATTGTATGCATGAAGAGATAAAAATTCATAACTCATGAACACACTAATTTGGTGACCCAGAAACCTTCCAATTAGAAAGTAAAACTAAGGTGGGGATGATACCCGCAAAACTTTAATACTGCAGTATAAAGTTGACCGGTTAAGGCTTACAATGATCACTTCTGATGATCTACCCTATTAGGAGCAAGTAGGACTACTAGATCCACCTTGTTAGAGGATTTAAAAACATACACTGAAGTATGCACTCTTTTAGAAGATTTACAAAAGACTGTTAAGTCTACCCTTTTAAAGGATTTAAAAATTGATTCACCTTTTAGGATGAAGCAGTGGATCTGGTTACAACTGATTGCTAATAAGATCTTTTAGGCTTTGATCACCCAATGTGATAGATATTACTTTTCTCCATCTATGTTGACCTTGGTGTATTCCTCTGTTCTGCTGCTGATTTGCTTTCCTTATTCTCAAAATATTACAATATAATACCAATGACATCATACAACATTGCTTCTCTTCAAATGATATATAGCATTCCAATATTTAAACTAGCAAGGTCAGCTAAACACAAGTGAACAAATCATTACTGAGTCAGCCAGATCGTAGAAAACTCAAGTTCCTCAAACTAACTCAGTGACCCTCTAATACTCGATATCCACTACAATACACTACATCATCATGCACTCGGTAAGAGTAGAGGCATGATCCATACTAATCACTCTAAGTATCTTGGAACTTGATAACCATTGGTGACTCGGTGAATATTATGTCACTCGGTGAAAACTGAATCCATTGATAACCTTCTTCACTTAGTAAACACTGATTCCTTCATTTACCTTGTTTACTCGGTAAACACAAAGTCCTTCATTTACTTTGATCACTCAGTAAACACTAAGTCCTTCGTTTACCTTGATCACTCAGTAAACACTAAGTCCTTCATTTACCTTGATCACTCAGTAAACACTAAGTCCTTCATTTACCTTGATCACTCAGTAAAAACTGCAAAGCTCAGTGACCACCAACTGCTTGGAGAACACTGTTCTGCTCGGTAACCACTATGAACTTGGTAAACACTATTGAACTACCCATATGCTCAGTTTCTAAAGGAATGCTCAATATAAACTTGTAGACTGAGTGATGAGCTTGGTAAGCATCCAAAATTGAATAAGTGTTTGCACTAATGACAAATATACCTTAATTCCAACAATCTCCCCCTTTGGCATTAGTGACAAAAACACTTATGAGTCAAAACTTATATACAAGATCTGACATATTGATGTCTGATTATATTGAATATACATGGCTTCCTTACATATAACTCTCCCATACAATATACACAAGGTATTTACATGAGTTATATGACTTTTATTCATAGTATCTCTTTGTCCCTTTTGTACATTTATCTCACCAATATTTTAATATATCTTCGTAAGTATTTCTTTCTCCCCCTTTTTGATAGTAATGCTAAAGAATAAAATAATTTATTTACATAGAGACACCAAAATGTGAGATGAATTCAGAATGTACCTTGAGAATGAGTTGCAGAGTCTTATCCCAATTCTCTTGCAAGATTTTTCTTGTGGATAGAGCTACTTGAACTTCTACAAAAAGTTAAATTACATGATTTGTCATAGAGAAATTGTTGTCATGGATCAATGTTTTGGAGTATGCAATATGTTTTTTCATTATGTCCATGATAGGAAGAATCATGTTTTGGATATCTAGCAGTGTAGACCAAATCCTTCCTTCTTCTTTGAGCAACTTTGCTTGCTTCTCTGACAAAAATTTGATCCTTAAGTGATGAGATGAGCTTGAACTGGGGTCAAGCTTCAAGTTTTGTGCACTTGCCTTCAGATCCTCATCTATCTTATTTAGTTTCTCTCTTATCTCCTTAGTATACTTGGTAACATCACAAAGCTTAGAAAAAAGAGGTGTTACATTATTAAAAGAATTTTCAATGTTGGCCAAAACTATGGTTAATTCAACCTATTTTATTGCTATATGTTGAGCAATGTGCTCAAGAACTTTATTATCAAACTTCTTTTCTGCCTTCTCCATCAAATTTTCTTGACTTGAGGTGTCCTTATTGAATTAATTTACATCCTCTTCTAACTAAAACAAAATGTGTTGAGTAGAATCTACTTCAACACCTACAACTTTTTTAATTAGATTCTAGGAATTCTCAATTATTCTATATTCTTTATTCCTTTCAAAGCTTAGCTTCTTCTGCATAGCCTTCATCTTAATTAGTTGACTAGCATACCTCATTTCTTCAATGGTTGCATTTTCATAGTCAATCTTTGGAATTACTATCTTTGTGTCTAAGTCAATATCTTCAAGAATTTCTTTTCCAGTGATCATAAGTCTTAATGGTTTCTTTTGTTTAACTTTTTTGATGGCTGGTTTGACCTTAGGAATAGACACAATAGTAGAGATGGAAGGACTAGCAGTGAAAACTAGGATGCTTGATGACTGAGTGCCAATAGGAGTATATACTAGATCAAAAACTGGAGTACTTGCCAAAAATGGTGATACACTTGGTAATGCAGTATCTAAACTAACTGGGTATGAAGTAGATGCAGATAATGTTGACAAAATTGTAAAACAAATTGGAATTGACAAAATTGTGGAACTTACTACTATACCAACTGATGATGATCGAGCTGAGGAGGCTAGCTCGGCAGCTAAAGAAGAGGGATGCAGCTTGGTAGTTGAAGTGGTAGACACTTCCATTGATGATACTTGGAGCTGAGATGTGGTAGGTGTAGATGATAAATCTGATTTAGATGTTATCAAACTTGCTAAAGCTGACTCCAACCTTGATGATGTCATAGTTTTAGGTAGAGAGTGAGGAAGGGATGCAATAATTGCTGCTACAATTTTTACCGAATCATCTTCCTCCTTATCTTCCTCTTTAGCTTTTCCTCCTTGTCTTCTTCCTCTTTATCTTCCATTAATGCATGGAGCTCTCCTAGTGAGACTATGATGGATGGAGTGCTATCAAACTCATCATCATTGTTGTTGTCATCATCTTTGATTCCCACTGGGTCTTCACTGGGCTTATGTAGATGATAGATTTTTTTCCACATGTTTGTAGCATCATTTACAACATGCTCAATGTCTTTGATCAAAATCAAATAGGTGTGGAATCTGATCATCATTTTACCTTCATGGTTCTTCATTTCAATTTTTACTTCTGCTCCAGTGAGACTTGGTCCAAGGTTCTTTAGGGATTGCTCATAAATATCTTTTATCATTTGGGTGGCTAACTCCCATCTCAGTTGCAATCTCTCTAGTAGTTCTTTTGAGATTTGAGGGGCAATATGGTCTGGGGAGTATTTCCATTTACCCATCTTATTGAGTACTAGTTCCTCAATCTACATTTTTTCAGCATTTGTTCTAGTTTAAAATTTTAATGCCTTGAAATTTGTGATGCCAGCTCCTTCTTCCAATAGCTTGAGCCTTTGCTTGAATGTGGGTGTAGGCCTAACTAGTATAGGTTCCTGCTTACCTTTTTTGGTTCTTCTAGTAAATATTGCAGTAGGCTTCTTCTTAGGTGATGCACGAGCATCCAGAGGTATAAGGGCAATCCTATGTCACCCAAAAAAATGTACTTAGACTTAGTTTCTATTTCATGTGTTTTCATTTTTTGATACCCATTTGGGTCAAATAAAGGTTCCAACTCTCACAGTTCCACTATCAGTGTGTTTGAAAATCCCAAAAAAATAGGAGCATGCAATTTGGCCATCATTTTGGTGACCTAGATGGTGTGAATTGGCCAGATGAATGTAATTGTAATTTAGAGCATTCCAAAAAAAGAATCAGGTCAAAAGGCCCCACGGTTTGAAAGTTATTACAATTTTTTGAGTTTTGGAGACCTCCTAAGAATGCTTCAAAGTCAAGTTAGGGGCATTAAATGACCTCAAAAAGGACTCAAAAATGGGGGATGAGTGAAACTTTTCCATAGGGCTATAGAGCACTTTGAGATCTTTCCAAAAATGTAAACGGTTCGTCAATCGGAGCTACAGTTCAAAAGTTATGCCTCCTAGAAGTTCGGTTACCATTTCTAGATTCTTCTAGATTTGCACCGACTTCTAATGCAGCTTTTGGAACCTTTTATTTGGTCGATGGATGCCTACTAGCACTTTCTAGAATGTACTCCTAGACCTTAACCCTCCAGGGTCTATTTAAGGAGATTTTTGGCATTGTAAAAGACAGTTCGGAGTGGAGTTTCAAAGGAGGTACTGAAAGGAGAAATTATCTCCAGATTTATGCTATTGTAAGCCCTTAGGGCATGTTTCGAAGTTTATTTTCCTGTACTATTTGTACTAGCTTATTTTCTCAATTAATATAATTTTCCCCTTTCTATTGTGTCCATTTTGGGTTTTTGGGTTGTGTCCCCATCAAGTGGTATGAGAGCTGGTTTTCCTGAGTGTGTAGACAGAGCGCCTACTGTGAGGCAGTTTGCACCAGGACTGTATGGTTGTGGGTTTGAGTTGGAAGATGCCTCCACGAAGAGAGTGTGGTGAAAGGGCTAGAGCTATTAATCTTGAGGAGGTTAGAGCCCTCCAAAGGTAGGTACAAGCATTGTAAGAGGAGCTCTGTAGGGGAGCAAATGTTGCCGTAGGTGATGATAGTGAGGATGAAAATGAAGAAGAAGTAATGGAACCAAAAGGGGAATTTGATGGGAAAGTTTTGAATCATGCAGAGGAAAGGCTTTTTAGGGCCATTACTAAATTTGGGAAAAGACCTACAATTGAAGTGGGTGTATTTTTAGGAAATCTGAAACAAGATGAGTTGATCGATTGGATCAATGAACTGGAAGAATACTTTGAGTATGAGGATATAAGGGACCCAGATAGGGTTAAGTTTGCAAAGGTCAAACTAAAAGGCCATGCCAAAATCTACTAGCAAGAGGTTCAATTGGAAAGAAATAGAAAAGGAAAGGAGAAGATCACAAGATGGGATCGCTTGGTGGACAAATTGAAGAAGCAGTTCATTCCTGTGGACTACGAGGTTGATTTGTTTAAGAAGATGCATGGGTTAAAAAAAGTAGGAAGATCAGTCCAAGAATATACAGAGGAATTTTACCAACTCTTGATTAGAGCGGGGCATGCAAAAGAAAATAAGGAGAAGGTTGCTCGTTATATCAGTGGATTGCGACCTAGCATCTAGGAGGAATTAAGTCTAGTAAGAATGACTAGCGTTGAAGAGGGATACCAATTTTCCCTATGAGTTGAAGAGAAGCTAAATAAAAGGTTTGAAGGAAGATAAAGAGGGCACAGTCAAGGAGGAAGGGGAAGCGGTAGGTCATCTGGAGGCCACAATGAAATCCAAAAGAAAAATGAAGATGAGGGTACTATCAGGAACTAGAGGAATGAGGGTTTCAACCGCTCCCATGACCAAGACTTTGGAAATTAGAGAGGAAGAGGTAGAGGACATGGACAAGGAAGAGGAGGCTTTTGTGGTACCTATTTCCATTGCAATGAAGAAGGTCATCATGCCTTTGAATGCCCTCAACGACAAGGAAGGACAGATAGGAGAGCTGAGGGCCAAGCTAGGATTTCTCATGTGGATGAGGATGCACAATCATCACATTCAGAGGATGCAGAAAGAGGAGAGACCTTGGTAAATGAAAGAGTCCTACTAAGTGGTGAGATTGAACCAAGACAATGGAGGAGTTTGTTCTGTACCAGATGCAAGTGTGAAAATAAATGTTGTGACTTGATCATTGATGGTGGTAGCCCTGATAACTTGGTATTAGAAGAGATGGTATCTAAGTTGAAGCTCAAGAGGGAGAAACATCCCCAGCCCTATCGGATTGCTTGGGTAAAAGATGATCATAAGGTCTTGGTAAGTGAACAATGTTTAGTGAAATTCAAAATTGGGAGTTACCATGATGAAGTTCTCTGTGATGTTATTTCGATGGATGTTTTCCATCTATTGTTGGGTAGACCATGGCAGTTTGATAGACATGCAGTACACGATGGACATGCAAACACATACTCTCTGACAAAGGATGGAGTTCGCCACAAATTGAAGCCCTTGAAAAAGGAAGGTGAAAAGGTATGTAGCAGTGCTAGGATTTGTCTTGTTGATGGAAGAAAGTTTTTAGATGGCATGAAACATCAGCATATGTGCTATGCTTTGATTCTTAGGAAAGATAAAGAAGGTAGTAGTGAAATACCACTTGAAGTTTCAAATTTACTAGGGGAGTTTGGAGATATTATCTTTGATAATGTTCCAGATGGATTCCCACCAATAAGGCAAATCAGTCATTAGATAGATCTGATTCCAGGAGCTAGTTTTCCTAACAAGGCTGCTCACAAGATGACTCCTACTAAAATAGAGGAGCTAAATAGACAAGTTTAGGAGTTGTTGAGGAAGGGCTTGATTTGAGAGAGCCTGAGTCCATGGAGAGTGGAGGATGTGTATAGATTCTCGAGCTATTAATAGGATAACCATCAAGTACTAGTTTCCTTTGCCAAGGATGGATGATCTTATGGACTTCTTGAGTGGAGCTCAGTACTTCACAAAGATAGATCTAAAGATTGGTTAACACTAGATACAGATTCGAGAAGGAGATGAGTGGAAAACAGCCTTCAAGACCAAGGAGGGTCTTTATGAGTGGTTAGTCATGCTCTTTGGATTAACAAACACCCCAAGAACCTTCATGCATATCATGAATGAGGTGCTTAAGAAGTTCTTGGAAAAATTTGTTATTGTCTATTTGGACGATATTTAAATTTTCAGCAAGACTTTGGAAGAACATTTACTACATATTCGTAGTGTCCTTGAAAGGCTAAGGGAAGAGAAACTATTAATTAATCTGAAGAAGTGTATCTTTGCAAAATGGGAGTTAGTCTATTTGGGGTTTGTTATCTCACCTAAAGGTCTCAGAATGGATCCAGAGAAGGTAAAATCCATCTTGGAATGACTTACTCCAAGGTCTACTACTGAGGTAAGATCATTTCATGGTTTGGTTAGTTTTTACAAGAAGTTTATTAAGAATTTCAGTGGCATATGTGCACCCCTAACTGATACAATAAGAGGGGATAGAAAAGAGTTCAAATGGACTGCAACAGCTACGAGAAGTTTTGAATTGCTGAAGAAGAAGGTAACAAAACAACCTGTGTTGGCAATTCCAGATTTTAGAAAGGTTTTCTAGGTGGATTGTGATGCTAGTGGCAATGCTATTGAGGCTATATTAAGCCAAGAAGGTAAGCCTATTGCATATTTTAGTGAAAAATTAAATGATGCAAAGAAGTATTCTATTTATGATCAAGAGTTATATGCAATAGTTTAGGCCTTAAAGAAATGGAGGCATTATTTATTGCCAAAGGAATTTGTTTTGTATACTGATCATCAGGCATTACAGTACCTAAATAGCCAAGGTAAATTGAATTAGAGACATATGAAGTGGGTAGAGTTCTTGCAGAGTTATACATTTGTGTTGAAGCATAGAAGTGGAAAATCTAAGAGGGTTGCAGATGCACTAAGTAGGAGAGAGTTGTTGCTTACAATAATGCAGGTTGAAGTAGTTGGGTTTGATGAACTCAAGAATTTGTACCCCGAGGATCGTGATTTTGCTAAAGCATGGAAAGCTTGTAAAGAACCTATTGCTGTAGATAGAACCAAGTGGTTAGACTATTTGATTTAGAATGGCATGTTGTTCAAGGGTAGTCAACTGTGCATTCCAAGGAGTTCCATGAGGGAAAATCTGATTAAGGAGAAACACAGTGGAGGGATGGCAGGACATTTTGGTCGAGATAAGATTGTTTCCATTCTTAGAGAACATTATTTTTGGCCTCAAATTTCACAGGATGTGAAGAAGTTTGTACAAAGTTGCCAGGTTTGTCAAATTTCCAAGGGGTTTAGTCACAATATTGGCCTATATCAACCATTGCCTATTCCATCAAGGCCATGGGAGGACATAAGTATGGATTTTGTTCTTGGATTGCCAAGGACACAAAGGGGTAATGACTCAGTATTTGTGGTGGTTGATAGGTTCTCCAAAATTGCACATTTCATTCCATGCCACAAAACTCATGATGCTGTCCATATTGCAGACTTGTTTTTCAAAGAGGTGGTAAGACTACATGGTCTTCCAAGGAGCATAGTTTCTGACAGAGATACTAAATTTGTGGGGTATTTCTGGAGGACATTGTGGAAAAAGTTGAGAATAGACTTGAAATTCAGTTCCACGCATCACCCACAAACTGATGGCCAAACAGAAGTGGTAAATAGAAGTCTGGGCAATTTGCTGAGATGTTTAGTTAGGGATAAGCCCAAGGGATGGGATTTGATTCTACCATAGGTAGAGTTTTCTTATAATAACTCTATAAATAGGAGTACTAGAAAATCACCATTCCAAACTGTATATGGGAGTAGCCCAAGGACTGCACCAGAGCTGAGGAAGACAGAACAAGGGGAGAGGACAAGTGCTGAAGCTAAGGAATTTGCTGAACATATCAAGCGTCTACATGAGGAGGTTCAAGCACACATTACCAAGATGAATCAAGAGTATAAAGCTAGGGCTGATCAAAGGAGAAGACATAAAGAATTCCAAGTAGGAGATTTAGTCATGGTGCACTTACGAAAAGAAAGATTTCCAACCGGTACTTACAACAAGCTGAAAATGAAGAAATTTGGCCCCTGCAAAGTTTTGAAGAAACATGACTCAGGAAATGCATATGAGGTGGAGCTGCCAGATGGTATTCACATGTCTCCCATTTTCAACATTGTAGATTTAACAAAGTATCATGATGATGGTGCAGATGAGGAGCTGGTGTTAGAGCCATGTCCAATTCCTTCTTCTAAGAAGGAGGAGATAGAAGACATTTTAGATCATTGTGTGGGTAGGAGTACTAGAAACAGGCAGTATGAAGAGTATTTGGTCAAATGGAAAGGATGACCGATCGAGGATTCAACTTGGATTTCAGCAGCTGAGGTTTCCCATTTGGGATTTCCTCTACCATTCATAAAGTGACAGGGTCACTTTTCAATCTACCCTGGGTGTCTGATGCAGGAGCATCCAGAGGTATAAGGGCAATCCTATGTCACCCAAAAAAAATGTACTTAGACTTAGTTTCGGTTTCGTGTGTTTTCATTTTTGGATACCCATTTGGGTCAAATAAAGGTTCCAACTCTCATAGTTCCACTATCAGTGTGTTTGAAAATCCCCAAAAAATAGGAGCATGCAATTTGGCCATCATTTTGGTGACTTAGAAGGTGTGAATTGGCCAGATGAATGTAATTGTGATTTAGAGCATTCCAAAAAAATAATCAGGTCAAAAGGCCCCACAGTTTGAAAGTTATTGCAATTTTTTGGGTTTTGGAGACCTCCTAAGAATGCTACAAAGTCAGGTTAGGGGCATTAAATGACCTCAAAAAGGGCCAAAAAATGGGGGATGAGTGAAGCTTGTCCATAGGGCTATAGAGCGCTTTGAGAGCTTTTTGAAAATGTAAACGGTTCGTCAATTGGAGCTACGGTTCAAAAGTTATGCCTCCCAAAAGTTCGGTTACCATTTTTGGATTCTTCTAGATTTGTACCAACTTCTAACGCAGCTTCTGGAACCTTCTATTTGGTCGGTGGATGCCTACTAGCACTTTCTAGAATGTACTCCTAGACCTTAACCCTCCAGGGTCTATTTAAGGAGATTTTTGGCATTGTAAAAGGCAGTTTGGAGTGGAGTTTTAGAGGAGGTACTGAAAGGAGAAATTGTCTCCATATTTATCCTATTGTAAGCCCTTAGGGCATGTTTCAAAGTTTATTTTCCTATACTATTTGTACTAGCTTATTTTCTCAATTAATATAATTTTCCCCTTTCTGTTGTGTCCATTTTGGGTTCTTGGGTTGTGTCCCCATCATTAGGTTTGGTAATGATTACCCTACCTTTCTTCTTTAGCTATTCTTCTATAGATTCTTCTTCTCCTTCTTCTTCTCCTCCTTCTTCTTCACCTTCTTCATCTTCACCTTTTCCCTTAGTAAGCATAAGAGGGCCAGTATCAATTTTTAACTTAGCAATTTTCCTCTTACCTTTGTTAATTTCCTGAGGTAGCTTGATTTCAAGTTCAATTCTTTCTTTTGCCTCATCATAGGTACCGAATGCTAGAACATTGGGAATAGCTGGCTCATTCACCAATGCTTCAATAATATCTCTTGCTTCATCAATATTTAGTTTATAAGGCAATGGTTTTACCCATGCCACATGGGGTATGACTACCTGTATATAAACTTTGTCATAGTCAACCATGAAACATACATCTTCTTTATAGTCTTCAACAAGCTTAGCGGGAACTCTAAACTTGTTGTTCATTCTCTCTTTGAAATCTTCAAAATAATTATCCATTACTTTATCAAAATTTATACCCATTTATGCAATAAACTCATTTATCTAATTAAAAACTAGAATATCTTTTCTCCATACAACTATACCTTTAGAAAGGAAAAAATTTTGTACATAGAAAAATAAACAAACTAACAAACAACCAAATTTACAAGGATTGTTCTTTGAAGTCCTTCTGGTATCCATATTTTTGTTTAGTTGCTTCAACAGCACATCTGCTAGGTCAAATTTCATATTTTTCTTCACAACCTTATAGGATAAGTCCACAACCTCATAGGGTACACTATTCAATCTGCTCGAACTATACACCTTATATGCAATTAAATGAATTCCAAATCTTAGCTCTGCATCAGATACATTGTTAAGTTTCAATCCTCTGCCATCCCATTCAGCTAGGGTTAACTTCTAAAGTTCATCCTGACTTAGGGTTTTAGTGGTGTTGGATTTGGTCAACATAGGTAAACCCATGATCTTATGAATCATCTTTTTCGTTATTATGATGGGTTGCTCTAACCACAACTGACCATTATGCACATGGCTTAAAATGTATCTTATCCATTTCATTTGAAAGTTCCTTGGCAAGTGTGGGATATTGGTCAAACCTTTGGTTTCTAGATGTTTGAACTCGGGTTTGAGGGTTCCATCCACACATAACTTGGCTAGGGCATTATCCATATCTAGTGTCCCTATCTCTTGAATAGTGTATTTGAAATGAGTATGAATTTCATTTATAAGTAGTACCTTGGGTGGAATCCGCGATTGAGCTCCATGCGGGTCGAGCGATTCAGCTATGGCAAGAATGAGCTTGTAGCTAGGTGCTTTCCATTCCACTCCCTTCACAAGAATTTTAGAGCCTCTCTTTGCCTTGCTACTAGTGGTGGTCGTGGATACCATTGCTACTCGGTGAGTGAATGATTTAATAAAACAAATTTTTTGCTAGAAAATCACTTCAAATCACTTGACCTCACTTGCGTGCTCTTGGAAATCTCTTTGCTCTGTATATTATAAATTCATGGTGAAAAAATGAGATCAAATTCTACCTTTTTGATGAAAAATTTATCATTAATGCTTGGGTATGAAGGTAGTTGAGATGACCTAGGGTTTGTCAAATAGTCACTGACTTACTTGATAAACCTTACAACTTGGTGAACAAAAAAAACTTTAGTTACTCCTGACCTAGCTTGGCAAGGTCTTCAACCAACCTTTCTCGGTAGATGCAACATGGTGAATGATAACCTTTCTTTGAACTAAAATACTGATTTGACCATTTGTACTTTTTCACTCTAGAACTGATTAAGATATGGCTATAAGATACAGTTCTTGATTCCTCTTAAATCTAATTGGAAATGGTGGAGTCACCCATTTCTTGAGTGACATGACCATCATTTGAGCTATCTTGCTCGGTAGATTTAGGAATCCACTATTGTCTCATCTACTTCTGAATGTTATTAGCTTTAGCTTTCTTTTCATCTTCAATTCTTCTAGTATTCATGAAATTCTTGGCTATATGACCAAATTCAGTACAAGTGTAACATCTTATGGTTGTGTCCTTCTTTCTTAGGTGATGTCTTGCACAGTTTATCCCAATGTGTCCATATTCTCCACAATAGTGACACCTACACCAAGTATTGTAGTCCCAACCAAATATTGCTTTGATAATTTTTTCTACTGGATTGAATGCTTTGGATCTACATACAAATGCCTTGTGACCTTGTTTCTTGCATTTGTGACATTTGCCTTCAAACTTTGGTTTCTCTTTGCATTCATTTGTTTTGTGACCATGCTGATTGCAGTTGTAGCATTTGCCATTGAATTTTTCCTTTCCATTACTCCAAAATTTGTTTGATGTATGACCTATCTTGCCATAGTGATTGCAAGTGGGTCTTTGATTCCTTTGAGCACCTTGCTTGGAGGTTTCACCTTCTTCCTTGTATCAAAGACAAGCTTTACCTTTTTGTTTATGAAAGTTTTGCTCACTTTTTTGATTTAATTGAGTCATGTCTATTTGAGATTTCATCATTCTTTCATTGACTTTCTTTTTAGTGATCAAGTCATTTTCCAAACTTTCATTGATTTGTCTTTCAGATCTTAGATCACTTTGTAAGCTTGCATTGATTTGTCTTTCAGTGATTAAATCATTCCTCAAACTTTCATTCTCAGATCTTAGATTCATAATTTCTTTATTTTCATTAGATAGTTGACCTACAAGATCTTCATGCTGAATAGATTGATTATTTCTTACCTCTAAGTTTTCATTTGCCTTGTTTCTCTGTTCCAAAACTTCACATAGCCTGATCGATTGGATTTCTTGTTTTCTTTTGAATTTTCTTACTTCTTCCTGCAAAGAACCATTCTTTGCTAGGAGCTCTATGATTTCTTCATTAGCTTCATTTGAACTGCTTGATGGTAAAAGGTCTTCAATCTTTTCTTCAATATACTGATGATCATTCATTTGTCTTGCAAGTTCCTTCCTTCTTTTTAGAGATTGAGAAAGATGCTCCTTTGCTTCTCTAAGTTGAGCCATGGCTATTTTTAGATCTAGCTTTTCATTCTCAATAGATTTGTCAAGTCTGAATATCTCTATTGTCCTTGATCTTTGCTCAAGCTGTCAAACTTTATCCTGAGAACTAGAAAGCTTTGATACCAATTGTTGGAAATAATCAAGACTAACAAGGTTACTGAGAGGGGAGGGGTGAATCAGTAACTCTGAAACTTTAAATCAATTTTGCATAATAAGATATTCACCATTTATCCATCTAATCTATTGTATCCATGAATAGATAAACATTCATAACTCATGAACACACTGATTTGGTGACCCAAAAACCTTCCAATTAGAAAGTAAAACTGGGGTGGGGATGATACCCACAAAACTTCAATACTGTAGTATAAAGTTGGCCAGTTAAGGCTTACAATGATCACTTCTAATGATCTACCCTATTAGGAGCAAGTAGGACTGCTAGATCCACCTTGTTAGAGGATTTACAAACATACACTGAAGTATGCACTCTGTTAGGAGATTCACAAAAGACTATTAAGTCTACCCTTTTAAAGGATTTACAAATTGATTCACATGTTAGGATGAAACAGTGGATCTGGTTATAACTGATTGCTGATAAGATCCTTTGGGCTCTGATCACCTGATGTGATAGATATAACTTTTCTTCATCTATATTTCTCTATTCTACTGCTGATTTGCTTTCCTCCTTCTCAAAATATTGCAATATAATACCAATGACATCATACAACATTGTTTCTCTTCAAATGATATATACCATTCCAATATTTACACTGGCAAGGTCGGCCAAATACAAGTGAACAAATCATTACTGAGTTAGTCAGATAGTAGAAAACTCGGGTTCCTCAAATTGACTCGGTGACCTTCTGATACTCGAAATCCACTAAAATATACTACATCATCATGCACTTGGTAAGAGTAGAGGCATGGTCCATACTAATCACTCTAAGTAGGTTGGAACTCGGTAACCATTGGTGACTTGGTGAATATTATGTCACTCGGTAAAAACTAAATCCATTGATAACCTTCTTCACTTGGTAAACACTGATTCCTTCATTTACCTTGTTTACTCAATAAACACTAAGTCCTTCATTTACCTTGATCACTCGGTAAACACTAAGTCCTTCATTTATCTTGACCACTCGATAAACACTAAGTCCTTCATTTACCTTGATCACTCGGTAAACACTAAGTCCTTCATTTACCTTGATCACTTGGTAAATACTGCGAAGCTCGATGACCACTAACTACTTGGAGAACATTGTTTTGCTTGGTAACCACTATGAACTTGGCAAACACTGCTGAACTTCCCATATGCTCAATTTCCAAAGGAATGCTCATTATAAACTTGTAGACTGAGTGATGAGCTCGGTAATCATCCAAAATCAATTAAGTGTTTGTACTAATGACAAATATACCTTAATTCCAACAATTGGTTATCCTCCATTAAGTATGGAAATAAGTGTGGTTATGAGAGGATAAGCCTACAAGGGTGTGACACACAAATTAGTGTTGTAAACACCATGTGCTAAAAGAGAGTTTCATACTCCAGTGTTGTGAACATGACAAATCAAAAAGGTGTGCAAACTCCTAAGTGTATCACAAAACAAAAAAATAAAATAATGAAAAATAATAAAATAATTCATTAACCTTAGTAAACTTAAGTGTAAATAGTAAATACATATTTACACCAACAAAAATATTCAAGACTATCTTAGGTTACTGAGAGGGGAGGAGTGAATCAGTAACCTTGAATTTTTTTAACAAATTCAGACCTTAATTGTAATAACCTAATAAACATTTGATTGATTAACTCAGATCTAACTACATACATAAAAACTAAAAACATAAACATTCATGACACACGAACACAATGATTTGGTGACCCAGAAACCTTCCAAATAGAAAGTAAACTAGGGTGGGGATGATACTCACAAAACTTCAATACTGCAACATAAAGTTGTCCTATTAAGGCTTACAATGATCATTTATGATGATCTACCTTGTTAGGAGAAACTAGTATGGCTAGGTCCACCTTGTTAGAGGATTTACAAACATACAATGAAGTATGCACTCGATAAAGATATTTAAAGAAAAGATTCTTAGGTCTACCTCGTTAGAAGATTTTCGAGCTGATTCACCTATTAGGATGAAACAATAGATCTCTGACTTACAATTGATTTTTTTATAGAGATTCTTTGAAGTATTGATCACCTCTATGTGATAGATATAACTTTGCTACTCCTGATATGGCCTTACAATACACTTTTTTCTACTATTGATTCACATTCACATGCATACATTTTATTCACATTATCTCACATCATTACATTACTCACTCAGATATGATATATATATATATATATATATATATATATATATCAATCCAATTTACAAAATTACAAAGTCGTCTAATATACAAGTTAACACCAATAATACAGAGTTGGCTCAAATGTAGGCTCAAATGTAGACACTCAGGTTCTAAAGATTGACTTGGTGAAGTTTTGATACATGGTGTCCACTATCATTACTTTGCATCATCATCCATTCAGTAGAAGTGAAGGCTCGATCCATACTAAGCATCTTAGAGTAGTCTCAATCTCAGTCTACACTAGCAACTTGGTAGATATTATGCATATTGGCAGAAACTAAATTCCACGTTTACGATACTTGAACTTGGTAAACACTAATCATCTCATCACTCGGTTAACACTAACTCTATTTGACATGAACTAATGGCTCAGTAGAAACTACAAAGTTTGGTAACCATTGAACTGCTTGGTAGAAACTATAGGACTTCGCACTGCCTTAATTTACTTGGTAACCACTAGAATGCTCAATAAGAACTACAAAGCTTGGTGGCTATTGAATTATATGGAAAACACTATAGACTGTTCAATGAGCTTAGTAACTATACAAAATCTAAATAAGTGTTTTCACTAATAAAAAACTTGACTTATTGTCAACAATTGTAACATCAACACTTGAAATAATTTCTTTATTGAATGGGAACACAAACTCCTCTTGATCAACTTCATCATTTTGTCCTCCTATAGATTTATCACATGATTCAAATGCCTTTGGACTAAACTCTAAAGGTTGTTCCTCTATGATTGGGGGAGGCTGATCCAAAAGATCATTGTGCCCATATCTACTTTCACTTGGACTCATACCTATAATATCATTATTCTCATCATTGATGTTACCGTAAAGACCAAAATTTCTGCTTTGATTTTGAGAATAATTGTTCTAGGCAACAAGTTGTCTTGGATGACTACCTTGGTTTATTGAGGAATTCAACTTTATTTTAAAGACTTCATTGGATAAAAGAGACATCATCTCCTTCATGGCCTTAATCACTTTAGCCACAATATTTTTTGAGTTTAGCAGGTGGAGAAGTCTTTTACTCAAAGAATACAGTCTTTTGGGGCTCATACCCTAAATATATAATTTTTGGTATTAGAGAAGCTGCAACCTACTTCGTGAATGTAAAAACCTCTTTGAAGTCATTTCTAATGGTATCACTATCTCTAGGTGGGATCCTTCTTATAAAAATAGAAGTTAATGAATCCATTGCTCCAAAATAGTTATGGATGGAAGCCTCTTCTGATATAGTGTATGGAAACTCCATTCTTTGATACAGCCTATAGTAGCAATGATTAAATCATGAAATACTCTCATGGAGATCCCTCTTAATTGAGAGGAACTAATGATTTAGTTTAGTTGGATCAATATATATCTTGAATTGTTCTAGAAACTTTCTCTTAAAAGATTTTCAATCCCTTATTGATGTTGGTTGTAGATTGAGGTACCAATTGAATGTCATTTCCCCCAAAGTGTAAGGGAAAAGGTGACATACCATGCTCATATGATGAATTTGGTTTCGATTATAGATTTCTTTAAATTTTTTAATATGATATTCTATTGTTCATGAAGCTCCATAGATGAAATTGTTAGTCTCAGAATAGTTTTGACAATTGAGTGTCAACACACTTAACCATTTCTCAAGATGATGCTAAGTATAATACAAAAGCCGAGCTATAGTGCATGCTAAGCTAGAGATTCAATAGGTGTTGAGTGAACTTCAAGTGTTCAGTAATCTTCAAGTGTTGAGTGAAGTTTAACTGCTAAGCAAAGTGTAGATGTTGAGTCACTATAGATGCCAAGTGAAAATAATTACTATAGGAGCCGAGTGAACCAATTTTTTTATATGTGCCAAACATTAGCAACTAGTAAGTGCCGAGTAACACAGAATCAACATATGAGTTTCTACCTTCACAAACTTAGATGTAAACCATTTTTGAAGCCAACATGGGATGAATCTTGAAGGATCTTGTAGACAAGATCGAATCTTTTGCATTACCTATGTAATCAGCATGTAGCCAAAAGAAAAATGGAGAAGGCATGCAACCAATAGGAAAAGTGCAAGAAATGAGTGGGAAATGAAGATTTAATATTGATCATAGATTCATATCTAATCCTAAGTCTTTGAAATCTTTACAAGGAGGATGATACCCCATTGTGCAAGAGAGGATGCATGAGAGAGAGAAGTGTATGGGTGAATTATAACAAAGTGTAGAAGGGTGAAAAGACTTAGTGAAGAATAGAGAAGCATTGCAGAATCTAGTTGATAAAGAATAGAGTATCAAGACTTCAAAGAGTGAGATATCAGATCAAGAAAGGATTAGAGCAAGTAGAACAAAACAAGGATCTATAATCAAAAGTAGAGGATTGCAAGTTATCAAGTCAAAATTTTCTAATACTCTCTAGCAATTGTATTAGGTATGAAAATCCTATGAAGTTAGATTGGCCTAGCAACCATTTGAAAATCTTTTAATAGGCTGGCATTCTGAGTGAATGTACAAAAGTCATTTAACTAGGCCTACTTTTAGCAGGGTAGTTAAATCCTTTAACCAAGTCACTTTTAATAGGGTGTAAAGTCTTTAACAAGACAAGTCTTTTATAGGGCAGACCACTAGAAGTGGTCAAACTTTGCAACCTTGAATAGTTACATATTGCTACAGTGCTATTTTGTTGGTGTCATCTCCACCCTAGTTTTACCTTCTCATTTTGGAGGGTTTTTGGTTACCAAATTTGTGTGTTATTTGTTTTCATGCATGACTTTACTTTCACATTTATACCAGTTAAAAGGATTTGAAAATGTTAAAATTAGTTACTTCTGATTCACCCCCCACTCTTAGAAGTAAATATTCCCATTTTTTAATTCCAACAATTGGTATCATAGCCAAATTCTCACAAGAAGGAGCCTTATAGCTTGGAGAAAAGATCTAGAAATGGAAGTCTACAAACTTGGAAAGATCATAGAGAATCAAGAAATTGATATACAACTTGCTGCTTTGGAAGAAGCTAGAGAGGAACTAAGAAAATTATTAAAGAGGAGAAGACAGATTGCCATAGCTGAGAATGATACATAGTACAGGGAGATTGACACCTCAAATCTATTTTCAAATGGAGATTCCAAAGAGTTCGATGCAGCAATAGCAAGCTGATGGAGGGTATATGCAGGACCATGGTCAACCAAACTATGCTCTTAAGTGCCAATAAAAAATTAGAAAATCAGGGTTATGTCAATTTGATGTGTAATTTTCTACTTGTTATTAACTTTATCCCAAAAATTTGAGAGAAAATAATCTCTAGAAAATTGAATCTAGTTTCTAAACTACTAGGACTTATCTCAAAAAAAATAAAAATTGATTGGTCAAAATTTTGAATTTTAATGCAATATTATAGAAATTTTAGAACAAATATAAGATGTAAATGTATGTTTGACCACCTTAATCAAAATAAAATGATAATATTTTTTAATAATATTATAGATATAAGTAGTAGACTCATGCCTAGATGTGACAAATATTTTTTTTGGGCTTTTTTATTCTAAATAAATAATAATTAATTAATTTTTGACTTTAGTATTTTTAGAATAAAAAACTCTCGTGTCTTACCACCTTAACTAATTCAAAACTCTACAAAAGTTAATTTATTATTATTATTGCTTATAGTAGAAGAAACATATAATGTGATGCATCTTTTGGATTTAAAAAAGGTTATACCATTTAAAAGTTGCAGTTGTTTTTCAAGTAGTGTGTCAGTCAACACTTTATATGTAACTCCATTAGAAAATAAGTAATAACTACTTACTAAACTCATAATTTGACAAACCCTACATTTATGCAAAGAGAAGAACATTCTTAAGAAACCCTTTTCATTTCATCAAATTTTGGTGAAAAAAAGTTGTCAGCTACATGTTGGAAGTAAAAATAACATACAAACAAGCCAAAAGCACATTTTAATGATGTTTTTAAAGTTGACCATATAGATTTGGTATCAAAATATATAGTAGACTTTATAAAGATATTGATTGTTTTCATTTAGTGTCAAGGTAGGTGGAAAAAAAGTTGGAATAGATTTTGAAATGATTTGAGATATTTTAGAACTACAAATTTTTTAGATCACCACTTTTTGGCACACCATGATCCTGCACATACCCTGGAGAAAAATAGAGCTCAAGTAGAAGAAATTAGAACACTTAAGCTTGAACAAGAATGACAATCCATGATGCTTTGTGAGGTGACTGAATAGAAGAAAAGAGCCATTGAAGAAAAGGCTATGCTAGAAGAAGACAAGAGAAACCTTGCCAATAGAATGGAAGAAAATTTAATTAAGCTTGCAAGAATTTCAAGCATGCAACTAGGCACCCTAAGCCAGATGATGAATGCTCATCATGAATTGAATGTAAAGGACATTGAGATCTCTACACTAAAGATGAAAAGTGACCTAAAAAGAGAGAAGGAGATTGTAGAGAGCTTCAACAAACCTAATGAGGCCATCAAGTACTTTGACTATCTACTAAAATCACCAAGGGCTAGCAATGATACTTCAGGACTAAGATACACTAGCAATGAATAAGGAGAGTGATCCAAGATTTTAGAAGAAAGGAGTAACAAAGGTAAGAACACTAAACCTACTTGTCATTTCTATGGTAAAAAAGGACATATCTATAATGTATGCTGGAGCAAGAATGCCCACCAGTGTGACAAGCCAAAGAATTCAAGTCATTGTCATAAGTGCAAAAAGTATGGACATCAAGCACAGAACTATAAGAATATGTCTATTAGAACATGAAAATTTGAAGGTCACTACTAAATTTGCAAGAGGTATGGACATAGAGCTTTTGAGTGCAGATCAAAGCCTATGTGGACACCAAACTAGGCAACAAGGGAAGGTAACCATGGACATCACTACAATTGGGACTACAACACCAAGTATAGCTATCATTACTATCAGGAATATGGACACATTCCTAAAAATCACATAAGGACACATTTCAAAGGAAAGCACAACAGATGGTTAACACTAGTCATATCAATAGGAATTGCCCAACAAAGTCAAAGGAACCAAACTCAAAGAATGAAAAAGGTAAAGAGAAGGTAGATGTTGAACACATCAAAGGAGAAATGAATAAGACATGGAAAAATAAATATGGTTGTAGGACATCAAATAAACGGATCACTTCACCTAATAGGCCAAGTGGTCACACTTCATCAAACTAAGTAAAGAAAAGGCATGAGGGACTGATTTATAAAGTTTTATCATACATTAGTTGCTAGAAAAGTAAGTACTAAAAAGAAGAGATCGGCATGATCAGAGATGTAAAGTTAAAATTTCAAGATTTTTCAAGTGTTGTTGAGTTGCCCTCAAATGTAGAGTAAAAATCTAGTACATGTCGAGTTGATTGCAAAAATAGTAGGAGCCGAGTGATTAGTAGGAGCTAAGTTGGTAGAGGAAGCTGAGTAAAAAGGGAAATTTAGTTAAAGCTATGTAAAGAATACTCCTATGGAAGCTGAGTGGTGAAAAGGCCATGGAAGCTGAGTAGTGTAGAATCCTTCAAAAGCCAAGCGGATAGCTATACCTACACTAAGCATTAAATGTGATGAAAATAGGGTATATTATCACATTTCCAATCATTTTTCTTCATTGAAAACAAAAAGAAAAGATGAGAAAGAGCTTAGAGAAAGTTCAAAGCAAAGAATCTAGTGATTAAATAGATTGCAATAGCATTTTAGCATGATTTCATTAATCTTGAGGTATTTAGATCTATGCCAAGTTACACAATTAAAATTTTTCTTCATGTTAAAACCATAGAATTGAAAAAATGGGTTCTAGCTCTAGGAAAAATTAGGGTAAGGAACCTTTCAAAGTCCATCTAGTGTCCAATGAGGTCAAACAACCTGATTTCCACCCAATCCCAGAGGTAGCATATAAGAACGACCCAACTGGAGCCCTATCCATCATACCCCCTAAGGTTGTTATGGTTTAGGATGTAAGGAGATGTTATAATTTCAAGATTGGAACCATAGGTGACATGGAAATGAAGGAATCCTATGAGAGAATATGTGAGAATGGAGTGTTAAAGGAAAAATATTAGATTGTTGAGAAGAAGGGCTTAATGCATGCCCTAAAATTCCTCACCATTTTCAAGATTGAATGGATTAGACTAGTGCTAAGCTAAATACATCATGGAAGTTTATGGTTGGAAGATGGCCCAATAAAAATCATAAAGAGAATTGTTCATAGAGTGATAGGGTACTCAACCCTAGATTGGTCAAAGACCCTTAGGAGTAATTTTAAGGAAGCAATCGAGAAGAACATAGGTGCTAAGTGGAATAAGAGATGGATGACAATTGAGACCATCCAAAACCCTCTTGTTGATTTTTCTATCAAAGTCATTGCACACAAGTTCTACCAATATAGCAGACTCAACAATGTGCCCTACATTGCAGTAGATGTTGGCTACAAATTGGTGAAGAAGGATCATACCTATGATCTTGTAAAACTACAACTACAATAGATTAATGAGAATCTAGTAGCTATCAAAAGAACCAAGGGAGCCCAATGTAAATTTGGTGCCATTTTTATTTATATATTCTTTTATGTTTAGAATGAATTCCCTTCTTTTGTTAAAGTAGCCTAGAAGATAAATAGGTCAAAAATAGCTCAATTCAATGAATATATAGAGCAGATGGGAACTAATTTTGAGACGCTAATGACTAGCTATTTTGAAGACTTTAAGAAGTAAATGAAGCAAATGATAAGAATTCCAGTGTCAATAGTGGAGAAACAGGTAAATGATGTATGTTTTCTTGTAGATATAGACTATACATACATTCAAGCTACCATACCAAGAGTGAGATAGTTAAGACCTCTTGGTTATGAAATAAATATAGATGAAGCATCAGCAACAATAATTATATTATTAGTAGAGGAAATAGAAAAGGATGCACCACATTTTGGAACCTATGATGTGGTGAGATCAAAAGTGGATATGGACTTGAAGACTAGCTCCACTTTGAAAAATAAGGATAAACTTGTAATTAAAAGCCAAATTTTGGGAAGGCACTACAGAAGAAGCAAAGGAAGAAGGTGAAGGTGCTGAGGATGATGAAGAGGAGCAAGGCTAGGAACTGCTTGCTATAAAGAAAGGTATGGGGGAGGATGTACATGAGGAGGAAGGTTCTGAGTAGGAAGCACTAAAGGTTGTGCCAAAGAAAAGGAAAGCTCAAAAATTGCCTGCTGCATAGCCCAAGGGAAAGAAGAATGCTACAAAACCAAGCCCAAAGCCAACTACAAGGGCTAATATTAGGGTTACAACTTAGGTAGCAAAGGAACAAGTGAAGTAGAAGGCTATAGAACAAGGAGGACCTATAGAGAAAAAGTATAGAAGAAAGTATGTTCCACCTTGGAATTAGATGAAGAAAGAACAAAGTTTGATGAAGAGCAATTCAGATTGGTAAGATGTTCTACCACATGTAAATTGGAAAGTATCTGTAATAAAATTAGAGACAATGTTGATTTAATTGGATTGAAGACCATTGATTTTAATAAGTTGTCAAAGGAACAACAAAACATAGTGGAAGAGTCCATTTACACTATGATGGCTAAGTTCAAGACCATCCCACTTGAACTAGACAACTCAATGCCTAAAGAGCTAAGCTCATTAGTTGAGAATAAATGGCATTACTATCTCAAAATGGAGAAAGAAATAAGAGATTCTACATTGGATCATGTAATGCCAGACTGTACTAAAGGTCAAATAACAAAGGCTAGCAAGAAACATGGGAGAAAATTTGCAGCCAAATATAAAACCTTTATAATTTTGCAAAACCAAATAGAAGATGTTGTGCAAAAGTCAACCCAAAGGTGGAAATTAATATATGGTTTGAAAAAAGTCAAAGAAGGGAAGGAAGATGCATTTGAAGGAAGAAATGATGAAGAAGAAGAAGAAAATGGGAAAGATGAGGAAGGAGAGAAAGAGAAAGAAGAAGAAATAGTGCAGAAGACATAGGGTGAAGAGGCAATAGCTGAAGAGCAGCAACCAGAATAGAATGTTCAAGACACCCAACTACCACCACCAAGTCCTCCACATAAAACACCTATAAATATAGTAATTGTAAAGGATGTTCCTGACACATTAGGTTAGAACATCAATCCTTTAGTTGCAAAGGATATCAAAAAGATCCTACACCAAACCATAATGCAATCATAGCTTTGTACAAATCTAGTTTTGGTGAGTGTGGATGAACTAAAAAAGGGTGTAGTGGAGATAAAAAGGTAGAAGGAAAAAAAAACAAGAAATATATTCTCAACCTCCCAAAGCTATAGTAGATCAAACGAAAGAGCAAGAAACACATGATAAAATTACTAAGGTTGATAATACAGTTATGGTCACAACAACTATCGAGGAGCCAACAAAGGAACAAATAGGGCAAGATGTTCCTACTACACATAGTCAAGATGCACCTCATCAAATCATTATTATTGATCAAGGCAGTAGAGAAGAGGAGAAAGAAGAGGAGAGAACCCCTAAAGAAAAAAAGCAAGAGACAATACAAACATTAGCAAACTTGCCTACCTTAGGGACTCTTACTAAGAAGTTGAGCATTGATGCAGTACCATTGCAAATTTCAGCACTAGGCTCGAGCTCCACCGAGGTTACAAGGGTACTTCACTATAGAGACCCTACACTTGATGAAGAAATAGTGATACCTAGTTATGACTCAAGGACAATAAATTTAGCACAAATAAATGAAGTGCAAGAGGTACTAGAGAGAAGGAAGAAACAAGAGATACTCATAAATGAGTATAGGTAGAAGCAAGCACTGGTGGAGATTAAAAATATATTTCTTGATTCTTTTAGCTTTTACGTACCTAATGAAACCCAGCGCATCATGGAGAAATTGTCCAACATAGTGGACTAGGTATAGAATGAAGACCTTGACACTAATGTTAAATTATTAGAATGGTCAAAAAAGAAGTTTCAAATGAAAGAAAATGAGAAATATCAAGTGGAATAATAATTTCCCAAGTAGAGTTGGCTAAGAAGATTGAAAAAGTGAAGACATTACTTGAGAATGTATTCTCATTGTACACCAAGTTGTGTGACTCGTCATATTTCACACAAGAAACTAGCCAAAGGATAATGATCTTGGAACAAAATCTCAAGATTTCTAGCACTTAGCTACCCAAAGATCTTTCTCAAAGTGAGAAGCATTTTGTAGCTATGCTTCACACACAAAAATAATTAGCTATATTGACAATAGAAGAGGCCAATATTAAGGCCAAATTAATACAAATTCAATCTTCCATTACCCCACATTTGGAAGTACTCCATAAGGAACAAGCCTATGTAGAAAATGTTCTAAAGAAAGATCCTATCATTTCTACTTTAGAAGGCCTTGTACATCTTGTCACAAAGACAACCATCCAACACAAGTCATTGGATATTGCTTTAGATAATTGGGATGCTTCTCTCAAGATGATTATGGAGGTAAAGAAAACATTTTTGGCAAAGTATTCTATTCATTCTTAGAACCCTTTGACATAAGTGTCAAAAAGGGGGAGATAATTCATTATTGCATCTAATAAGAATGAGGAGATATAATGTTTTGGTGGATATGTGAATAAGAATGAGGGATAATACATTCTTTAATGGTAATGTATTCTTTGATGTGAAAATAAAGAATATCCAAAAGGATAGATATTCAAATTCTAAGGAAATAATAAAGGAATAAAGCCAAAAGGATGCAAAACTACAAGATGTGAAAAGGAAATAGATATAGAGTACAATCACAAAAAAGGTACACAAAAATAGAGGCAAAAGAATGATAAGGTAGACAAGGAAAAGAGTATCAGATACATCAGCATGAGACAAATTTAGCACAAGAGTTTTGGTTATAGAATTGGCATATCAACTCAAGGGGAGTTACAAATTTTTTGAGGTATAGAAAATTTTGAACAAGTTTTTGAAGTGTTGTACATATTCCAAATAGAATATGTAGTGTATTCATAGATATCAGATTCATAATTTTTAGTTAAGTGTTTCTGCCACTCATGTCAAAGGGGGAAATTGTTAGTCTTAGACTATTTTTGACAATTGAGTGCCAACACTCTTAACCATTTCTCAAGATGATGTCGAGTATAATATAGAAGACAAGCTATAGTGCATGTTAAGCTAGAGAATTCGAGAGGTCCTGAGTGAACTTTAGGTGCTGAACAAAGTTCAAGTGTCAAGCAAAGTATAGATGCTGAGTCATTATAGATGTCAAGTGAAACATAATCACTATAGGAGCCAAGTGAGCTAGTTTTCCTATATGTGTCAACCATCAACAACTAGTAAGTGCCAAGTAACATAGAATCAACTTATGATTTTATGCCTTAATAAACTTATGTGTAAATCATTTTTGAAGCTAACATGGGATGAATCTCGAAGAATCTTGAAGATAAGATTGAACCTTTTTTATTATCTATGTAATTAGCATACAACCAATAGGAAAAGTGCAAGAAATGAGTGGGAAATAAAGATTAAATATTGATCATAGATTCTTACCTAATCTCAAGTCTTCAAAATTTTTAAAAGGAGGATGATACCCCATTATGGAAGAGAGGATGTGTGAGAGTGAGGTGTATGGGTGAATTATAGTAAAGTGCAAAAGGGTGAAAAGACTTAGTGAAGAATAGAGAAGCATTGCAGAATCCAATTGATCAAGAATAGAGTATTAGAACTTTGAAGAGTGACATATAAGATCAAGCAAGGATCAAAGTAGGGAAAACATAACAAGGATCTCTAATCAGCAATAGAGGATTGCAAGTTATTAGGTCAAAATTTTCTAATACTCTCCAGCAATTGTATTAGGTATGAAAATTCTATGGAGTAAGGTTGGCCTAGCAACCATTTTTAAATCCTTTAATTGGGTGGCATTCCAAGTGAATGTAAAAAAATCCTTTAACTAGGCCTACTTTTAGCAAGGTAGTTAAATCCTTTAACCAAGTCACTTTTAATAGGGTGTAAAGTCTCTAATACGACATGCCTTTCACAATGCAGACCATTGGAAGTGGTCAAACTTTGTAACCTTGAATAGTTACATATTATCGTAGTGATATTTTGTGGGTGTCATCCCCACCCTAGTTTTACCTTCTCATTTTGGACAATTTTTGCGTGACTAAATTTGTGTGTTATCTATTTTCATGCATGACTTTACTTTCATTTTTATTAGACCAGTTAGATGCATGTGGATGATTTTAGTTAAAACAATTTGAAAAGGTTAAAATTAGTTACTTTTGATTCACACCCACCCCACCTCTTAGAAGTAAATCTTCCCAATTGTTAATTCCAATAGAACTATGGGAAAAGAAAAATCAAGATTTTTGGGCAAGTCATGCAATGGACTAGTTACATTCAAAGGTGATCTTTGGGCATTAAAGAAAGACATGGTGCATAATGATGGGAATGTATGAACTAGAATGTAGAGCGAAAGATGATGATGGAATTTGTAATGTGAATGAGCGAAATTCTTGGTATCCCTTTCTCACTATAAGGTTTGTAAAATACATCGAGGTCTAGGAACTTGTGTTTATTCTACAAAAATTCACCTTTGAAAAACATATCTCAAAAAATCACACCTTCGAAAGAAACACCATAGCACCAACTTACTTGGGCACCTTCAAATAGTTCATAATTTTTAATTTTTTTTGAACATTCAAAACTTGTAGAATTTTCAAACAACAACTTGACTTTTGAGAGAAATGTTTCAAGGCCCTCCTTCTAGCACCACTTTTGTTGAGCTATCATTTAGCATGATGCTTAATGATAGGAATCCTTTTGAATTGCTCTATTCAAAACATGGTCTAAGATCAACTCCAAGATTTTGGGCAATCTTGTGACCCACTAGAATCCACTCAGTTGAAGATAAATGTATTTGTTCACAAAGAGGCCTTTTTTTATGAGAACCAACTTTGAATAAGATGATCAATTTTCTTGTTGTTTCAAAATTAAATGCAAAAAGAGATATATTTTTTTCAGACTTAGACACAAAAAGATGTATTTTTTTGGCATTTTATGTTGTTGAATGGATGTAATCTAACAATGCAACTACATGAATTCCTAATTTATCCAACGGTTAGCAAAGAAAATAACAAAGATAAGGCAATGAGACATGAAAGTAAATAGCATAAAAGGGAAATTCCTAATGAATATAAACCACAATAACAACACATCTATGAGTTAAATTATCGAAAAGATTGGATAGGAAACTAATGAGAATAGGAGTGATGCTTCCTCAAATCCACTAATGCAATCATTGATGAAAACTTAATAAAACCCTAAGACTTTTCACTTCTTATCAAATTGCATGGCCACAAAAAGTGCACTCATGCAAGATGAGAAGCTATGTAGGAACAATAGGGTGATATCTTCTCCAAATCTATATGTTAGTGGAATTTGTCAACACATAGAAAACACCAAAAGTAAAATAGATCACATGATCAAATCAACACAAAAAAACTATTGGCTCCATTATTATCATGAACAAGAATCCACAAAAATAACACGCTCTAACAAGAATAACTACACTCGAAATGAGAGCACTAAAATCATATATTATTACATCAAAATAATGACTTGGAATACATGTTACATTCTTTAATTTGTATTGAGAGTGAGATATCTCTTCCTGCAAATATATGCTTAAAACTAATAAAACAAATCTAATTATGTACAAACTAACTCTCTAAATGGTGCTAAAATAGGACTCCACCCTTGTTTATATCAATTGATGGGTGCATGAGACTTTACATATCTTAAAACAAAGAAAGAAGTAGTTGATAAGAAGAAAGAAGCTACAAGATGATCTAAGAGTCACTAGAAGCTCTAAAAATGGAAGCTTTGCCTTCACCATGCATTTTTGGGAGTTGAACTACTGTCAGAATGTATTTCCAATGCATGGAAAGCTCCAAATTTGGAATTGGTAGTTAACTATCATCACACCTCTAGAATCGGACACCTTGCACACTAGCACACCTACAAAACAATGCACCCATGCACTAGTGCACCTATGTACTGGCACATCAGTGTACCCTAAAATTATTGCAAGGTGCTCAATTCACCAAAAACTCAAAGCTCTTACTTTTGAAAATAGTTTTTGGGTTTTTCTCAGACGAGGTCTAGGAGCACTCTAGTGTACTTGTTTTTCCCTTTTTGATAATATGCACCCTCCTTATAGAAAACATTATAATAGATTTGGGCTTCTTCTACTTCTTCTATCTAAATGATATAGGAGCATCTAGTTGTGTAAGGGAAATCCTATATCAGCCAAACATATTCTTGGTTTTAGTTTCTATTTGATGTGCTTTTATTTTTGGATACCCATTTAGGTCAAATAGAGATTTCAACTCCCAAAGTTTGATTGTTGGTTTTATGGTTTGGTGTTTTTGAGTACCTTGGGATATGTGCCAAAGTAGAAAATAACTTATTTTGCAACTAAGCCATAATTATGATGAGTTAGAAGGTAAGTTGGATGGATGATTATATTTGTAATTTAAATCACTCTAGAAAAAGAATCAGGTCAAAAGGCTTTACAATTTGAAAGCTATTGCACTTTTAAGTTGCCTAGAGACCCCCAAGAGCACTTCAAAGTTAGATTTGAGGCACTAAATGGCCTTGTATAGGCATGAAAAATGGGGGATGAGAAAATATAATCCATAGGGCTATAAAGAACTTGGAGAACTTTCTGAAAATGTAAATTGTTTGTCGATCACAGTCCTGGATTAAAAGTTATGCCTCCTAGAAGTTGGACTACCATTTCTAGATTCTTCTAATTTTGCACAGACTTCTGACATATTTTCTAGAACCTTATATTTTGGTAGTGGATGGAAAATGGAATATTCTAAAATGAATTCCTTACCCTAAACCTAATTTGGGTTACTTAAGGTCATTTTTGACATTGTAAACACAATTTTTTGGTGGAGTTTGGGAGAAGTTACAACAAGGAGTGCTTTTCTCTAGAATTAGACAACATTCTAAGCCTTAGGGCATCTCATTGAGTCTTTTTTTATTGTACTTAATGTAATAGAATATCACTTTTGATAATAGTATTCCCCTTTTCTATTGTGTTCATTTTGTGTTGGGTTGTGCTTTGATCAAGTGGTATCAAAGCGGGTTTTCCTGTGTGTAGATAAAGAGCCAATTGTGAGCTAGTTTGCATAAGGACTATGTAGTTGTGGGTTTTGATATAGTGAGAAGATGCCTCCATGAAGGGTTTTGATATGTTGGTTGTTCATCTTGAGGTTAGAGCCCTCAAGAGACAAGTTTAGGCATTGCAAGAGGAGATCCGTAGAGGGATGAATATTGTCATAGGCGACAAAAGTGAGGAGGAAAATGAAGAAGGAAATATTGTGTAGGAAGGGGAAGGAGATGGAGAAGTGCTAAACTAGGTGGAGGAGAAGCTTCCTAGGACCATTTCCAAGCTGGGAAAAAGACCTAAAATTGGCATCAACATATTTTTGAAAAACTAAACTCAAATGAGTTGATCAACTAGATCAATGAGCTAGAGAAATATTTTTATTATGAGGATATTAGGTACCCTAATAGGGTTAAGTTTGTGAAGGCCAAAACGAAAGGCCATGACAAAATTTTGTGGTAAGAGGTTTAGTTGGAAAGAAATAGAATAGGAAAGGAGAAAATCACAAGATGAGATTACATAGTGGACAAACTAAAGAAGCAATTCAATCCTATTGATTACAAGCTTGATTTGTTCATGAAGATGCAAGGGATAAAGCAAGCAAGAAAATCTATCTAGGAATACAAATAGGAGTTTTATCTAGTCCCTATTAGGGTAGGGCATGTGGAAGCAAACAAGGAGAAGGTTGTTGATTACCTTAATGGGTTAAGACTTAGCTTTTAGGAGGAGTTAAGTCTAGTTAGAATGACTAGCATTGAAGAGGCATACCAGTTTGCCTTCCAAGTTAAGTATAAAATTTTAAAAAAATGGATGGAAGGTAAAGAGGGTGCAATCAAGTAGGAAGGGGTGGTGGTAGGTTGTCTGGAGGTTGAAATGAGAACTAGAAGAAAAATGAAGATGTGGGTACCAGCCAAAACTAGAGGAATGAGGGTTTCAACTACTCGCATGATCAAAAATTTGGAGGTCAAACTAGAAGATGTAGAGGACATGGACAAGGTTCAAGAAGAGGAGGATTCCATGGTGCCTATTTTCATTGTAGTGAAGAAGGTCATAATGCCTACAAATGCTTCCAATGCCAAGGAATGATAGATAGGAGAGGTGATGGTCAAGCAAGGGTTGCTTGTGTGGATCATGATGCACAATCACTATATTTAGAAGAAATAGAAAGAGGAGAGGTTCTAGTTAATGAAAGAATCTTTTTGAGAAGTGAGAGTGAACCTAGACAAAGGAGGAGTTTGTTTTGTACTTGGTGCTAGTGTGAGGGTAAATCTTATGATGTGATTGTTGATGGTGGGAGCACTGACAACTTGATATCAAAAGAAATGGTCTCAAAGCTAAACAACCCCATCCCTATCAGATTGCTTGGGTGCAGGATGATCACAAGGTCTTGGTTAGTGAGAAATATTTCACAAAGTTCAAGATTGGGAGTTACCATGATGAGATCCTCTATCACATCATCCCAATGGATGTCTACCATTTATTTTTGGGAAGGTTGTGGTTGCCTGATAGGAATGCTATACATAATGGTCATGCAAATACATACTCCCTAAAAAATGATGGAGTTCACCACAAATTAAAGCACTTGATAAAGGAGGGTGAAAAAGTATGCAATGGTTTTAGGGTATGTCTTTTCGATGGAAGAAAATTTCTAGATGGCATGAAACATCAACATATGTGTTATGCTTCAATTCCTAGAAAGGATAAGGAAGGTAGTAGTGAAGTTCCACTTGAAGTTTTGGGTCTATTAAGTGAGTATGAAGATGTCACCTTTGATGATGTTCTAGAAGGGTTGTTGCCAATAAGGAAAATAAGTCATCAAATAGATTTAGTCCCTATAGCTAGTTTACCTAATAAGTTTTCTCATAGGATGACTCCTATTGAGATTGAGGAGCTAAACAAACAAGTTCAAGAGATGCTAAGGAATGGTTTGATTCTAGAGAAATTGAGTCCATGTGTAGTACCTATAGTGCTAGCACCAAGAAGAATGGAAATTAGAGAATGTGTAGAGACTCTCAAGCTATAAATAAAATAACCATCAAATACTAATTTCCTTTGCCGAGGATGGATGATCTTATAGACTACTTGAGTGGAGCTTAGCACTTCAAAAAGATAGATCTCAAGAGTGACTATCACCAGATATGGATACAGGATGGAGATAAGTGGAATACTACATTCAAGACAAAAGAGGGTCTATCTAAGTGGTTAGTCATGCCCTTTGGACTAACCAATGCACCAAGCACCTTCTTGTAGTTTATGAATGAGGTACTAAATAATTTTTTGGGAAAAATTTTTATTGTCTATCTAGATGATATTTTGATTTTTAGTAAGTCTTTGGAGGAAAATTTATTACACATTTATAGTGTCCTTGAAAGGTTGAGGGAAGAGAAATTTTTGACTAATTTGAATAAGTCTAGCTTTGTCAAAAGGGAGTTAGTCTATTTGGGGTTTGTTGTATCGACTGAATGTCTCAAAATGGACCTAGAGAAGTTGAAGGTCATCTTGGAATTTCCTACTCCAAGGTCTACCACTAAGGTGAGGTCATTCCATGGTCTAACTATATTTTATAGGAAGTTTATTAGGAATTTTAGTAGTATATGTGCACCCTTAGCTGAAACAATGAGGGGGGATAGAAAAGAGTTCAAGTGTACTACAAGAGCTACAAGGAGTTTTGAATTTTTGAAGAAGAAGGTGACAAAGAAACCTATGTTGGTACTTCCTAATTTAAACAAAGTGTTTGAGGTGGACTATAATGCTAGTGGCAGTGCTATTGGGGCTATGTTGAGCCAAGAAGGTAAACCTATTGCCTATTTTAGTGGAAAATTGATTGATTGTTTATTTGTTGTTAGAAGAATTTGTCTTGTTTAATGATCATCCAGTATTACAATACCTAAATAGCTAAGGTAAACTAAATCAGAGACAGTTGAAATGGGTAGAGCTCATACAAAGCCATACATTTGTATTGAAACATAGAAGTGGAAGGTCTAATAGGGTTGTACATGCATTAAATAGGACACAATTGTTACTAATTAAAGTACAGGTTAACATGGTTGGGTTTGATGAAATCAAGAATTTATACCGTGAGGACCCTAACTTTGTAGAGGCTTAGAAGGCTTATAAAGAACTTGTTACTCTAGATAGGACCAAGTGGCTAGATTAAATGATTTAGGATGGCATGTTGTTCAAGGGTAGTCAATTGTGTATTCCAAGGAGTTCCATGAGGGATAATATGATGAAGGAGAAACATAGTGGAGGGATGGAAAGACACTTTGGTGGAGACAAGTCCATTGCCATTATTAGTGAACATTTTTTTTGGCCTAAATTGTCACATGATGTGAAGAAGTTTGTGCAAATTTGTTGAGTATGTGAAACAACCAAAGGATTTAGTCAAAATACTAGACTCTATCAGCCATTGCATGTTCCATCAAAGCCTTGGGAGGACATATGTATTGATTTTCTTCTTGGATTGCAAAGGACACAAAGGGGTAATGACTCAGAATTTTTGGTGGTTGATAGGTTCTCCAAGATTGTACATTTAATTGCATGCCACAAGACTCATGATGTTATGCATATTGTAGATTTGTTTTTTAGAGAGGTGGTGAGGCTACATGGTCTCTCAAAAAGTATTATTTCTAATAGAGATACTAAATTTCTTGGGTATTTCTAGAGGACTTTGTGGAGGAAATTGAAGATAGAATTAAAGTTCATTTATGCACATCATCTGCAGACTGATGAACAAACATAAGTAGTGAATAGAAGTCTAGGCAATTCATTGAGGTACTTAGTAAGAGATAAGTTCAAGGGATGGGATTTGATTCTACCACAAGAAAAATTTTCTTACAATAATTATATGGATAGGAGTACTGGTAGATCACCATTTCAAATTATGTATGAGAGGAGTCCAAGGACTGTACCATAGCTAAGGAAGATAGAGCAAGGAAAGAGGACAAGTGCTGAGGTAGAAGACTTTGTTGAACATGTCAAGAACCTAAATGAGGAGGTACATGCACATATTTCCAAGATGAACCTATAATATAAGGCTAGAGCATATCAAAAGAGGAGGAATAAGGAGTTCCAAGTTGGGAATCTAGTTATGGTATACTTGAAGAAGGAATGATTTCTAGTGGGTACCTATAAAAAGCTAAAATGAAAAAATTTGGTCCCTAAAATTTTTTGAAGAAACAAGATTCAAGAAAAACATATGAGGTGGAGTTACTAGATGGAATTCACATTTCTCCTATTTCCAATATTGTACACTTAATATAATATCATGATGATGGTGTAGAGGAGGAGTTGATGTTAGAGCCATGTCCAATTCCTACTAAGAAGGAAGAGATTGAAGAAATTCTAGATAGTCATGTTGGTTAGAGTACCAAAAACATGCAATATGAAGAATACTTGGTGAAATGGAAAGGACAACTAGTGTAAGATTGAACTTGGATATTTGTGATAGAAGTTTCCCATTTGGGTTTTCCTCTACTAGCTATAAAGTGACCATGTCACTTTTCAATTTATCCTGCATGTTTGATGTAGGAGCATCTAGTGGTGTAAGGGCAATCCTATATCACCCAAAAGTATGCTTAGTGTTAGTTTCTAGTTAATGTTTTTTTATTTCTAGATACCCATTTGGGTCAAATAGAGATTCCAACTCTCATAGTTCCACTATTGGTTTTTTGGGTTAGTGTTTTTAGCATTTTGGGATATGTGCCAATGTAGATAATAGGTTATTTTGTAATTGATCCATAATTATGATGATTTATAGGGTATAATTTGGAGGGATGATTATAGTTATAATTTAAAGTACTACAAAAAAAGAAACAGGAAAAAAGGTTTTATGGTTTGAAAGTTATGGTAGTTTTAAGTTGCCTAGAGACCCCCTAATGACACTCCAAAGTTAGATTTGGGGTGTTAAATAGTCTTGTATAGGGTCCAAAAATGGGTTATGAGTGAAGATTTTCCATATGGCTATAGAGAACTTGGAGAGCTTTCTAAAAATGTAAACGGTTCATTAATCAGAGTCCCAGATCAAAAGTTATGCCTCCCAAAAGTTGAACTACCATTTTTGGATTCTTCTAATTTTGCATTGACTTTTGACATGTTTTCTAGACGCTATTATTTTGGTACTAGATGCAAAATGAAATATTATAAAATTTATTTCTAACCCTAAACCTAATTCAGGTTACTTAAGGTCATTTCTAGCATTGTAAATGCATTTTTTTGGTGGAGTTTGGGAGAAGATACTTTGAGGAGTATTTTTCTCAGGAATCAGACAACATTGTAAACCCTAGGGCACTTCATTGAGAATTTTTTCATTATACTAAATGTAATAGCATATCACTTCTAATAATAATATTCCCCTTTTCCTATTGTGTTTATTTTGTCTTGAGTTGTGCCCTCATCACTAAAATCCCAGGGCACCTGGATTGAATCTTCTCATTAATAGTTGCATAAGATGAGGAAGCTATTCTAGCTCATGTTTTCAACCTTTATATCTATGATATTTAGTGTGAATTCATTTATTAAAACTTATGTGTGACTCCTTTGAAGGTGAAGGTTACCAACATTGATGAGATTTTTATTGCTACTAATAAAGAAGATGTTATGATAATCTGTGCACTCATGCATTATGTGCCACATATTTGTGCACTGTGAAGTCTATTCCTTGATTTTTTCTTCTCTCCTACTACTTGATCCTTCTCAATTAGAGACCAAGTGATCCAAATTATCCAAAATGATCAATTGTTTGAAACTTTTTCATTTTTTTTAACAAGCATTTTGTAGGCATTTTTTAACTAGATTTTTCAAAGGTTTTCTACTAAAAATTTCAAGTTAAAATTTACATCAGTCCCTAAAACTTGGTAGATGAAAGCTTCCTTTTTTAGAGATTAAAATTAGATTTTTAGTTCTTCTTTCCAATCGTGTAAATGAATTTGAATTCTGAGCTCTAGGTCAAAAGTTATGACCTCAAAAAGTTAAGGATGCATTCTTATCTGCACAAAGAAAAAAATATTAGTTATGTTGAAAACACACAAAAGAGGACTGCACATGACTAAAGCTCACAAAAATTGTGTCAACACTAGTCAAAATAGATAAGACAGATAATTATTCCCCCAAAATCTAGATTTTCACACTAGTGCACCTTGGAGAGTGCACTAGGTGCACAAGTTTTCTTTGGAGATGGAAAAGTTCATAGTTGTGTTACTAGAACACATGTGCACCTTAACAAGGTGTACATGGTGTGCATGTTCACAACTTTACACTTGCACATTATGGTAATGTGCAAGTGTGGGGGGACGAGAGTGTGCAACTTTGCAAGTGCACACCATGTAAAGATGCACACTCTTGGAGTAGGGATGAAGTGTGCATGTGTGCATGTGAGCACTTTAATAACATGAAGTCCTAAAGTTGACATTTTTTGTTTGTCTAATTGCCCAACCCTCCTTGATTAGATCCTAGAGTTTGACCTAGACCAAAGGGATCATCCAAAATGACCAGAGCTTTAGAATAGACACCTCATAGGGAATTTTTAAACTAGGGGGTCCACATTTTGTACTCAAAATGGAGTGTGTGTTGTGAAACCACAATAGTTACCTCAAACAAAAATGAGGAATAATACTAGTAAGAACATGAGTAGTAAACCCTTTTTAAAATCATCTTACCCAATGTGACTAAAATGGGGTTCATTTCATCTAAATTAGTTTTTGCATAATTTTCCCTAATTTGGTTTCCATGTAAGTTCTATTATTTATTATTTGATGGTTTTTTTCTTTCATATTTATATGTGATAACACTTTAAATAATTGAAGTTATAACCAAAACAACAAAAAATTATTAAATTGTGTTTGATTAATGGATTCACTACCCCCCCACCACATCTCACTAGCATGTCTCTCATTTATTCAATTTTTTTAACACTTAGTATTAGAGTTTGGTTCCTTGGTGATCAGTGGAGCTAGATGAGGAGAAATTAATGGTATATAAATTTAACATTATTATGTTAGAAAAAAATTGAGGATAGATGATTTCAATTGGTTACACTACATAGAAGGATGTGGAGAAAAAGTATGGGGTGCCTCATATAAATTGCCACAATAATCAAGAAAAACTTATGGCCTATAAGGACAATGAGACAAATTGTCATAATATTTAGAATAAGAGAGAGGGGGGTGAATTAGTTATTCACAGTCTAGATGTACCAATTTAACAAAAAAATACTTAAACAACTTTAGATCTTATCATTCTATTGCTTGGTCTCTATTGTAAGCTTCCAGTAACATTAGCTAGTTGCCCATTGTTCTAAAATAATAGACTTGCAGAATATAAACTTTAATTAGTAAAACATCTACACAAGTTTGACACTATGATTTAATGTAGAAACACAATTAGGGAAAAACCACTAGCAACATGTTACTGATTTTCACTGTTCTAAAGTGAGCCCTATTAGGAGCCAACCCTGTCAAAGGTTATAATACACACTATTAAATGTGACCTTGTTAAAGGATTTAATCACCTTGATAGGAGTGGCCTTGTTAGAGAATTTTAGAACATTACATTAGAATGTAACAAAATTAAAGGATTTACATAGACTGTTAAGTCCTTATGACTCTTAGGTCAACCTTGATTAAAAGATTTCCAATATTGTTCACAATGGGTAGAATGTAACAATAGGTTTTATCTATTAATTATAACTCACTTTTCATGTCTAGGTCTATGTTCAACTCCTACATACTAATTCATTGTCTAGTCTCCTTAGTCATCTCAAACTCTAATTTTCTTGGCAACCCTTCAAGAAATCACCATTCATTTCTTGTCAACTCAATTAAGCCTTCAACTTTGATTCTCTAGTCAACAACATTAGTAACAACTCCAACTCTCTAGAAGTTATTCATATGCACATAGAATCTCAACACTCTACAAACTTTATAGAAAGGTTGCCTCTATTACTCCTTAAATAGATAATTATAATCTTTTTCCACTTAATCAACATTGTAGATCTTATGGTTCATGATTTGATCCATCAAGTACAATGTATGTGTTCACAATTTTCTTTATCTCTCTTTTTCTATAAGCTTTACCTTGAATTCATCCCTTAAGTTATTTACCTAATTCTCTCCTAGAATTAAATGATCAAAATCATTGATGCTTATCTTCAACACGCTCTCTATATCCCAAGAAATAAACTTAGTTGGCTAGAAATTATGATTCCTCACAAATAGATAAAATCTTATTCCTCAGACAACATTGTGCTCTAACACTTAGTCATCACTAGGTTACTTAATCGCTATTAAAATTCTCGCTTACCACATATTTTTTCACTTGGTCAATACTAATTCTTAGTCAACACTAACTTTACTTGGCACTTATTGTAGCTTGGTTGATACTAGCATCGCTCAACATGTTCATCAAAATTCTTTAGTTTTCTACTCTACTACTTGAACAAGGCTAAACATTTGATGTATCTTTACTCACACTTTCAAGACTTGAACATTACTATCTCCTCCACTTCAAACATGATTTAAACAATCACTTCATCTTGTCAAATTCTGACTAATTAAATGTTCATTTGTAGTTTCCACATCATAACTCAACCTATCCTCTAGATTCTTTTGTTATGAACAAAATCTCAAATCCTCTTAATCAATCAAATAGATATGAAATTTGGATTAGATAGCACTATCTCACCAATAGGTTCGACATCAATGAAAACATAATAATCATTCCAATTGTAGTTTCCAACAATCTCCCTTTTTGGCATTGATGGTAACATCTCTTAAAATATTTTAGGAATACATCATGTTACCTTACAATTTAATATTTTTAAAGTCTCAAGAAACACCATCAATGTATCAGATACCCATTAATATCCTTAGTTCAATTTTGATTCATATCTTGGGAAACATCTCAAGTTAATATTATGAAGCTCCCTCTAAGTAATAGCTCTCTCTTACTTGGCATGTCTCTGCCAACTTTTACTTTCTCCTTCTTTTATCTTAAATTTGTAATACTTTGATAAGTTCTTCCTTTCGGGATATTCTCTCCCACTAGATATATATTTTCCTCTTTAATATTGTCACCCTCTTCATGTCTTATATATTTTCTCCCTCTTTAAATTTTAGATAATCTCTCCCTCTTTGACAATAATGCCAAAGACACTGTCTCTTTCTCATACATCTTGATCATGTATATACTTTCATATCAGTTCTAAATTCCTCATATGTCATCTTCATATGAATAATCACTTATTTTTCCCTTCTTCTTTACTACTACTACCACCCTAGTAAACTCCTAAAGTAGAAGTGTCTGTATCAATGTGTAAAATAGTCTAATCAAAACATTTGATGCATAGCAACATATTTTCTTAAGTAGCTTTGTCTAGGGGAATCACACCAAGTTTACCTCTAAGGTATTCATGAAAATCATTAGGCAAATCTTTAGTGATTATGTTAGTTATTTTCTCTTTTGTGTTCACATACTCTAGTTTCACTTCTTTGTCTTGAACTTGTTCTCTCAAGTAATGATACTTGATAAAAATATGCTTTGTCTTTGTGTGCATAATAGGGTTCTTTGAGATGTTTATAGAACTTATGTTATCACAATAGATAACCACTAGATCAATAATTTCTTCCTTCTTACCTTTCAAAAGACACTTGATCTATATAATATTTGAAACATTCATTGTTGCTGCCACATAGTTGACTTTAGCTATTGATTGTGAAATACAGTTCTACTTCTTGCTTGTCCATGAAATCAATGTTTTTCCTATAAAGAATGCACCACCACTTGTGTTCTTCTTATCATCAACATTTCTTGCCCCATCAGAGTCAGTGAATAGCTTAAGTGCAAATCTATCATTCTTCTTGTAATAGTCTTATGTTCCTTTTACATATCCTAGTAACCTTTTCATTGTAACCACATGATTATCCTTAGGAATTTATGAAAATCTAACAAATATCCCAACAACCAATGCAATATCTAGTCTAGTATGAATAATGTATTGCATCTTACCAATCAGTTATCTATATTGTGTTTAGTTCACATCAAAAGAATAACCATTCTTAGATAGTTTGTGTCCAGTAACCATAAGTGTGTTCAATAGTTTTGAGGATTTCATTCCAAAAGTTTTGAGTATTTCCTTAATATATTTGGGCTAAGTAATGAAGATACCTTGCTTCATTTTATATAATTGTAAACCAACAAAGAATTTGATCTCACCAAACATTGAAATTTTAAATTCTTTCTTCATTTTATTAGCAAATGATTTGCATAATGCATCCTTTCCTCCAAATATGATATCATCAACAAAAATCTCATATAACAATACATCATTATTATTTTTTGTTTTCAAATACAAATTGTTGTTATCATTTGTTCTTCCAAATCCAATTTTCACCAAATAATTATGTAGTCTTGCATACCATGCTCTTGTTAGTATAAAAAATTATTATTTACACTTAACTTAAGTTTACTTAGGATAAGTGCATTATTTTATAATTTCTTAGGTTAGACACCTAGGAGTTTCCATACCCATATGAGTTGTCTTGTTGACAACACATGAGTAAGCAACTCCAATTTAACACATGGTGTCCACAACACTAGAGTTTGCATAAACAATTGAGTCGTCATGTAGATAACATAATTGTTTGCACTATTATTTTAGCACATGGTGTCTACAACATAATTGTACATGTTGCACCTTTTTGGGCTTATCCTCTTATCATTCAACTAACTCTTGTGCTTAATGGAGGATAACCCACATTTGGTGGACATGCGCTTGGTTATAAAACTTATCATGTTGCTAATTCCTAGGCATTATAAATGCATCATAGAGGCCTTTATACACATGCACCTATAGTGTACTATACAAGGAATCAAATATCATATTGTTATTTTGATCATATTCTATTGGTCTTTTGTACTAGTTATTGTGCTTCTTAGTCTTGGGTGAAGTTTTTCCTAAAGAAAATTCTTACATGGTATCAGAGCCATAGGAGTTTCATTTCATAGCCATTGGAGACTAATCTTGCTTCACCCCTCTAAGGACACCTCAACTCAGATCTAGAGTATCCACAGATATTGGAAGCAGCTAGAGCTAAAGAAAACCACACCATTGCATTCAAAGCATCAATTTGGTGAAAATTGAATATAAATTTTCCTATATTGGGTGACAGTCGAATTTGAGGAAATTTTCTTTTGGTAAATTGGCACTCAAAAGCCCCAATTTGCAAATCCACTATGATCTATTAAATTTACACATTTATTTTGTTCGTATCTCTAACTAATTTTTCTCTACAATTATTTCCAAATTTCTATATTTTTTTCAAATTTTTTTACCAGTAGGGTCTATAGAGAATTTTTTTTTTGCAAGAACTAGGTGGTGAAATCCTAGCCCCTGTAGGAAATATTCTATGTGAATTTACCATATTCCATTTTATATGCCCATGGGAAACTTACTATTCTAGTGGCATTGGTTATTACAACCCTGTGGATATACACACAACTTGCAGGCATATTTGGCTCTTAAGCCACATTCCTTGGTATGTGGTTTGAGTTTTATAAACTACAAACACCCATTATGAAAAGGATTTTAGATTAAATCACAATAGTAGTATAGCCTTTTTGGGCATTAAAAATATTATCTCTAGCACCCTGCACCAAACTCTCAGCCTGGCACTTCAATTCTTGGCAGCATCATTTTAAATCCATAACATCATTTTTTTAGGAACTGGAAACTCTAAAACCTCCATGACTATGGCTACACTGGCTCCACTATTTTCAATCATGCCATCAATTTCCATTACAACCTTTGGTGATGATTGCTTCTAGTGTGTGACAATAATCCAACCCGACATCCAATTGAAAGCAACTATGCAACAACAATCTCCAAGGGCATGAGACACAGTTTGAAATAAGGACACCTCAACAATAGTCTATGAATAGTCTAAATAAGCTAGGATCTCACCACGTTGACTTCCTATCAAATTAACAGATAGTGAGGACCCTACCAAGTCGACTTCCTACATAATCAACAGATAGCAAAAACCCCACTATATTGCATAGTAACCACATCATGCCAAGACATGTGTACAAACTATACACCCACATTGCCCCCCACATCATCCAATCCATATGGTTCATACAACATGTCATCTGCCATGTTAGCCAAGGGCTGAATTTTCTATTGACATCATCATATTGCTAGTTTAAAATTGATAGTCATATAACCATCATTTCCAAGAAAATTTGAACTACTCTGATAGTCATTTGACCATCAAATTTAATATCATATTTTGTTGATCAGACCCCTCTCCATATTCATTTTTGGTTTGATAGTCTAACTTTGGGAAGCTATATCTTAGTAATCTAGACTCTAAATTAGGTACTTTTTCTTTTATTAAAATTTTCAATGGTGCAGTTATTTTCTAGTTTTGGTGTATAGATTTGTCAAAAATTGTAGTTTTAGGTGACTATACCTATCTAATCCTACATTTTTCAACTTCAAATGCTTGTTACAGGCTCATCTAGACTGGAAATCAAGTTTTTTTCTTTTTGAAAGTATGTTATGTTTTGTCTACTTTCTAGATCTACAATCAAATAATAGGCTTCCATGGGTAGAAATATCACTTTTAGAATTAGGTCCTTTTTTACATTGTAATTCTTTGATATAACTTCAGAATTTTTGTATATCTAAGATACATTGTAATGTTCTAGTTTTGAACTCACAAAGGAGGTTATAAATAGAGAATTAGAAGACCAGTAAGGTAAGAATTGGCAAGTGGCTATTATAAACACACAGAGTATAAAGTGCCAAAATCTTTCATTTGGGGCAGTTTCTTGATTGATTGAAAGGGGAGGTGTCTCTTGGTGTTGTGTTCCTCTTTTTCTAATATTACCTTTCATTTCTTGCATCATGGGAAATCTTAAGTTTCTAAAATTAACACCACATAACTATACTACATGGTCTATTAAAATTTGGTGTCAATTAATACAAATGAAGTTTCTTAATATATTGATGGTACCCTTAGTAAAAAAATAGGTGATCAAGTATCTAAAAGTAAAATTAATACTTGGGATACGATAAATAGGAAAACCCTAGGTCATATTATGTTAGGGGTTGAGGACAAGATGTTCTATCAAATCCAGAAGTATAAGACATCCAAGGAAGCATGAGATGCCCTAAAAAACCTATATGGTAAAGTTGCTAAGGAGGATGTTTATAAAAGTTAAGATCAGCTTGTCTCCCTAGATCCTAAGATATTTGATTCTATACAAGATTTCATCATTAAGGTGAATGAATTAAGAAAAAAGATTGATGATTGTGGTAGTCCTATTAAAGATGATAGGTTGATCTTGTATGCCTAAAATGTGAGCACACTCCTATGAGTCATTATATCAAAGATTTCTCAAGAATGAGGTCTCAAATGGTGGCTCATAGCTCTCTATTCATGAAGTGCAAGGGTTTGTAATGGAGGCCCTTAGTTTGACCTAGTTTGTGACCATGCAAGTACACCATAAAACAAGAGATTCAAGGATCCAAAATGAATACAAATAGAGATGAAATCGAATCTATATGATAACAATGCAAAACAATGCAAGAAAGGAAATGTAATAACAATGCAATAGTAATCTATGAAAAACTTTGGATCTAAGCTAATATGCAAATGCAAGGATGAAACCTCATGATGTAAGCAAGGATTCATGAGAGAAGAAGACAAGAAGATAGAAGTTCTCTGCAAAAATCTTTAGTATTCAAACTCTGTCAAAAATCACTCTCTAAAGATGCAGCATAACAATAGCATAATAATTGATGTTAAAACCTAGAGTATAATAATAGAATTTTTTTATCAATCATGGGCCAATTGTGGATATCAAAAATGAGGAGAGGGATCTCCCTTATAAGGAAAAATATGGAGGTGAGAGGCTTCTCACAACCAATATGGGATAATAGAGTTTGATCCATGTCAGACAAAATTCCACCAATGAGAAAAGAGGACTATTTGAAAAGAAAGTGGAAAGAGGAAAAATAGGACTCCCACTTAGAGATATGTGCATTTAAGTGTAGAGAAAATTAAAAAAAAGATTTATTTTATTTCCTTTTTCAAGTGGGTTTAATTTTTATTTATTCAATTTCTTTTTTCATCATAAAGAGATATTTAAGTGGGAATTTTATTTAATTAAAAGGGAGCAAGTTCTTTTAATCAAATAAGAAATATATAATTAAATTAAAAGAGGGGTGTTTTTCTTAATTAATTAAATGTGGATGAATTATTTAATTAAAAGATAGGTTTTATTTTAATTAAATGGGGACTTAATTTATTTAATTAAAAGTGAGATTTTATTTTAATTAAATAAGACTTAGGATAAAATGATCAACCTTAGAAAAATAAATAATTGAATTTGATCAAGGAAATTGATTTAAATTGATTTAATAAAATATTGCAAACCATCAATTTAGGAAATTTGATAAAGTGATAAATAGAATAATGGGGGCCCATAGTCTAGGCAACTATTTTAGAGTGCAGACATTTGCCCCTCTTTGACTAATGTGTGATTGATTTGGGAACAGATGTAGTCAAAGAAAGAAATTGAAGTGTGAGATCAATTTGTGATCACAAAACAACCCAGATGTGTGGTCAACTCAAAAACACATCAAGACAAAGAATAAAAATAAATTTTGACTTTAAAAATTTGAGGATAAAATTGATAAAACTGAATCAAGAATTGAAGTCGATAGGTATTGCCCTCTCATGATCGAAATTGAAATGAGATAGAGGAGAAACAAAAGTTGATAAATTTATCAAATCAAACAAAAGAAAAAGTTATTGATGTAAGATGAAAGATATAAGAATCATAGAACCAAGGTAGATCATCAAGCATGAAATATGATGCCCCAAAGTTGAATTAGAAGAAAAGAAGAGGGGTAAAAGAAAATGGAAGATAGAAGTTTGGAAGAGATGAAAAGAAACATAAAGAAGAAAAGAAAAAAATTCATAAGAAATAAAATGCTCCAAAATCAATCAACTATTTAAGATAGAAATTTTGATTGAGATCATGAAAGAAGATAAGAAAATGAAGATCAAAATGTGATCATAGTTGATTAAAAGTCCACAATGATGATGAAGGGAAAAACCTCTCAAACTCATAATGTAGCCTAAAAATGCAAACTAACATGAAGTCTAATAATGCAAGCTACATGAAAATGCAATGGTGTACTTGCAAAAGAGCAACTATAACATGGGATTTTATTTTCATCATTCATTAGAGAATGTAAAAGAAATTATTTTCATCATTGGGCCATTATTAACTGATGTTAGAAAATCACATGTAAGCATCACTAGTCACAAACACAACTATAAAAATATGAATATAGTTTATATTGGATCAGAATATGGAAAGATTCTAAAATAAGCATCAAGAACATAAAGTTCAAGATAACTTTGATGTTAGCTTACCCAATTTAATGTAGCGAAATCATGCTCACATCAAGGCATAGATGCCAGGATGACCATAATAATGGTTGTGCAAAAATAGTCAAGGATGATGCTTCAAATCTCCTAAATGTTTCAAGGGGACAACAAGAGACACTCTAGAAGTTGAAGACCACACCAACAAGAAGAAAATAAATAAAAACATGCCCCATGCCCCAATTCCTCTACCTATGCATCCTAGAGAGACTTATCAAATAAGGACATTCAACAAAAAAAAAAAATAGTCAACACACAAAGAAAAGGTCATGAAATAAGTCAAACATAAAAAAAAAAATTTAAGTATGTTAACTGATACTAAGTTCTGAGGATAAGGATCAAATTCTTGCAAGTAGGTAAGATTGCATGATGAAACTAGGTAAGACCAAACCAATAAGTGTTGAGAAACACTCGATGTTAGGGGTCGTATTGAAAAATACAATTGGCGTAGTGTTGAAAAATTTCATTTGCAAGGTGTCCTAAAGATTAATTCATCCAAGAGACCAAAGCTAACACAATTGTGTTGCCTATATAAAGACCAATTCCAAACCAAGGCAACAAGGACAAGGCATGATAGAGAAAGGCCAAGTGTCGAGGATTCGTGCTAAGAAACAAGAGTACAAAGGCCTCAAGCAGTATCTATTTCTAGATTTTCACCACTTGGATTTTTAAAAAAAAAAATTCAAGACTTTTTATAAATTTTTTTACATTTTTACTACCAAGGCACCTATTTCCAAGTTTTCACCAAGGCACGTTTTCTTTCTTTTTTTTTGATTTTTTTTTGTATTTTTTGAATATATAATTTTTATTGGAGATACATCAAAGTTCTTATTACAAAGATGATCATTTTTTTAGGACATTTTTCAACTTTTATAATTTTCACAATATATCATTTTTTTGTATTTTTTTCAAGATCAATAAATATATACAAATAATATACAATGCCCCAAGAAAAAAGCAATGACCAAAATCTTAAGCAAGATCACATCATGTAGTCACCATGTCAAGAAAGGTTAAAGAGAAGAGTGATTAGCAAGTTGGTGGAAGAAATGAAAGACAAGAGAATGAACAAGAATAAAGGGAAGAAATCCTTAAGGGAAAACTCCTCAACAGTACCCAAGCTAGGGAAAAATTGTCATGTAAAGCACATTTGGACAAGAAATGAAAGGCCAAAATAGGATAATTCATGAAAGCATAATGTAAAAGTGGGAAAGATTGAATCCAAAGGAGTAGAAATGTCAAGAGGCTTCATAGCATCATATTTTACTCTTTTTAATTAGACCAAGACCAAAGAGGTAAATGTGAAAAGGATAGCAGTAGACTAGAATGAATGGAAGAAGATAGATATGAAGGCTAAACATGAAAAGAATGAAAACAAGATCATCATAAGATAACTCACAAGATAGCCAAATGTTTTTGTGTAGGTCAACATTGTCAAGATCAAAGAGAGAAGACAAAATGGATGAAAGATGTAGAAGAACTATGCATGATGCCTAATTCTTAGGTTTTCATCATGTTACTTATCCAAAGCACCACGAGGGAGTGGTTTTCACCATAGGATTAATTTATTTCTCTTTACTTTTGCTACCAAGGTGCCTAATTACTAGGTTTTTACCAAGGCACATTTTCAAATTTTCTATTTTTTCTATTTTTTTTTTGAATTTTTTGAATTTTTTGAATTTTTCAGAAGAAGTCAAGCTTTTTAGATAATTCTCCTTGAAAGTTTAAACCATGACATGCAAAGGACTTTGAATTATATGCTCAAAGATGCAGATAGAGAAAGGAAGATGAAAGACAAAAATGGAGGATATGGCTTTATGCAAAGCAAGATTGGAAGATGGAAACAAAGGCAAGATTGATGTTAATGTACACCTTGAAGGGTGGAAAGAGGATGGAGAAAACATGAATGAAGGAATAGACAAAAGAATGTGGTGACTGAATAGAAGAGGTTGTGGTTTAGGCACATAGAATGGAAGAATGCTTTTGGTAGAAGATGAAGTGGAATTCTTTGGAAGCTTGAATATCAACTTCAATTTTTGTTCAACATTAGACTCTTTGAAGAGAGACATTGGATTCCATATAGCCATAGGCCTCTTTTAATTTTTTTTTTTATGATTTAGAGATAATATCTTCAATGATGGATTTTGGAACTTATACTTGTCTTATAATTATTTTCCTAGATATCTCTTTTGACTTTATGGTCCCAGGTCAATTAGAGGAGGCATGGTGGTCTTTTTTTTTTATATGGATTTTACTTCCAAAAGACTTGGGACTTGTAGAAGAAGAAGGATGATATGATTGGTTTAATTAAGTGGGTGGATGGATTCAAGGATATGCATCTATGTTGATCTTGAGGAAAGATAGGAGAGGGAGAGACATAAGGACCTAGGATGGATGATGAATTAGGAGAGTTGGGAGGGTAAAGTGAAGGGACATAAGGACCCAAGATGGAAGGAAGATGTGAAGCATTTAGTATTGATGGGGAAGGTCCAAGGATGGATGTGGAAGATGCAAAAGGGTAATCAATAAGCTCATCAACATCCATATAACAATCAAGGACATCATCATCTTTAGAGTGACCATTAGAATTTTCAATAGGATCATGAACATCTTGAATAGGAGCAACTTATTTGATTGGAGTACTTGAATCTTGAGAAGACTCAGGAAGAGGAGAAAGTGGAAGGGAACATGGAGTGGTAGAAAAAGAAGATGGAAGACATTGATCTTGACAAGGATATTTGGATAGCATAAGTTTAGAGTTTTTCTCTTGATTTTCAATAGGCTCAACATTGGAAATAATAACACTATTTTTAATAATCTTAATGGAAGCATCATCTTTGGAAGGTGCAACTATATTAAGGTCATTTTGATTGTCAATAAGTTCAACAGTGTAAGTAGTAGCTTTATCTTGCTTAGGAGAACACTTAAGACATGGTGGAATAAATGAGGAAGGGAACAAAGGATCAATATGACAATGAAGCAAATCAAGGACATCATGAAAGTAATTAGATGACATGGAGGGTTCTTGATCTTGATCTTTCTTTATATGATTTTGTTTATCATTTTTAGAGTCCTCTTGACATGAAGCCACTCCTAAGGAGAAAGAAGCATGTTGGAATTGTATGGAAGACTTTGGAATAGATGATGAAGGACTAGCTGAATTAGGTATTATAGCACATGAAGGCTTAAGCTCTTTAGGTTTAGCATTATCAAAATTATTTGCAGCCAAGTGAAGGTTAGCTTGAGTTTCTTTAAGAGGTAGTCTTTGAGGATAACTACTGGGAACTGCATGAAAAACATTAGGACCTTTGTTGGATGAGGGATTAGTAGAAGATTTGAGAGACTTAGAATCTTTAGGGGATTTATGGATAGTGGAGGAAGTAGAAGATGGAAGGGGAACATTAGAAGACAAAGGTTCAACATTAACATGATCTTGTTGTATAGTGTAATCTTTATTTTTAGCATGAGGGTTCTTAGAAGAAGAACTCTTATGCCATTGATGTTTTATTTTAGTGCAAAAAAATACTTTCTCTTCCTCAAAAACTACAAATTTATCATTTAGTTATTGTTCAAAAAATTTATTAATATTTTTTTCAAGATTCAAGTCATATGGATTACCATCAATATCTATCTATGACTCATCCCCTGTAAGCAGAAGCATAGGACTAGGAGGACTTTTAGGATTTGTAGGAATATAATAGTCATCATCATCATAGTCATTGTCAATATAGGCATTATAGATAGGCATAAGACTCTTGGTAGAAGTAGAAGAAGAATGATATCACAAAGAAGAGGTAGGTGAAGAGCTACATGAATGATATTTAGAAGAATCATCAAAAGACTTAGAATATGAAGAATGTAAATGATATTTAGAAGAATCATGATAAGACTTAGAAGATGAAGAATTTTGATGATATCTAGAAGAATCATGATGAGACTTGGAAGGTAAGGAATATTTGGAAGAAGGATATTGTGATCTAATCTTGTGTATGATCCTAGCAAGAATGTCTAATTTCCTCCCTTTTTAAATCAATTTTGTCACAAGGTTAGCATCCATATATCTATTGTAGTAATAACACTTTTAAAATTTAAGAAGAAGATTGAGTTCATCTGAGCTGAAATGAGGATCCCTAACAATATATTCAAGATCCATGGTTCTAGAAGAAGAAGAATCAAGCATGGAAGAAGAGAAAGGGTGAATAGAAAAAGGTAGACTATATGATAATAGGAGGAAAAGAATCAAGAATACATGAAGAAGAGGAAGAATGGATATGGGAGATTAGAAAGACATGGAAGATGAAGAAGAAAGAAGACCAAAAGTCATTTTATGAAATTTGATACCATTTGAGTTCATTTGAATGTTGAGCAACATGTAATAGCACTTGTAACCAACATGAAAGAAAAGGTACTAGTTGATAGGATAACCCTAAGAAATGTTGGTACCAAACTATAATAGAAAAAGCACTCACTTATCCAAAAGAGAAATGATAAGATATAATATTTCAATAGATGTAAACCAACATTTCCATAGAGGTGCCCACAACTTTGGGTGAATATTCTAGCACATATGGACTAGGAGGATGATTTACCCAAATTTTAATTAATTAAAACTAAATATTGATGAAAGTGGATGGACAAGAGATTACTAAGACTCACCAAACATAATATCAAAGAATCCAAAGTATATCTTTCTCAAAAAATATGGTCTCTAACTAACCAACTCTAAACAAGGTCTCTTCTGAAATCAATGATTACTAATTGATAATGTATGCACCCTAAAATGGTTGCCTAGACTATGGGCCCCCATTATTAAATTTATCAATTTATCAAATTTATTGAATCAATAGTTTTTAATATTTTATTAAATTAATTCAAATCAATTTCCTTGACCAAATTTGATTATTTGATTTCTAAGATTGATCATTCTATCCTAAGTTTTTTTTAATTAAAAGAAAATCTCCCTTTTAATTAAATAAAATAAGTCCCCATTTAATTAAAAGAAAACCTCTCTTTTAATTTAATTAAATATTTCCTATTTAATTAAAAGAACTTGCTCCCTTTTAATTAAATAAATCCCACGTGAAAAAGGAAATAAAATAAATAAAAATTAAATAAATCTTTAAAAAAAAGAAAATCTGCACAATTAAATTCACATATCTCTAAGTGGGAATCCTCTTTTTCTTCTTTCCACTTTCTTCTCGAACACTACTCTTTTATCATTGTTGGAATTTTGTCCCACATGAATCAAACTCTATTATCCTATATTGGTTGTGAGAAGCCTCTCAACTCCACATTTTTCTTTATAAGAGAGAGTCCTCTCCTCACTTTGGACATCCATGATTGATTCACAATTATTCTATGGTTATACTATAGGTTTAAACATCCACGATTATGCTATTGTTATGCTACAAGTTTAGAAAGAAATTTTGGAGAAGGAGTTTGAGCATTAAAGCATTTTGTGGAGAACTTCTATCTTCTTGTCTTCTTCTCTCATGCATCCATGGCTTCCATCATCAGATTTCATCCTTACATTTACATATTAGCTTAGATCCATATTTGTTTCCATAGATTAGTATTGCATTGTTATTACCTTTCCTTTCTTGCATTGTCTTGCATTGTTATCATATAGATTAGTTTTCATCTCTATTTGCATGCATTTTGGATCCTTGAATATCTTGTTTCATGGTGTACTTGCATGGGCACAAAATATGTCAAATGGAGGGCCTCCATTACAAATCCTTACTCTGCATGAATAGAGAGCTATGAGCCACCATTAAAGACCTCATTCTTGAGCAATATTGGATATAATGACTCATAGAAGTGTGCTTACATTTTAGGCATATAGATCTATCTCATTCATAATAAGTTTCCATCTAAATACTCCACATTTTTCTCCTCTTACAACACCACCAAGAATACATTAGTGGCTACCTATCAGAAAGTCACTTTTGATGGTTATTCTCAATGGTTGGATGATGAAGAAAAGAAGTTGCAATCAATGGGAATTCTCAAGTCATCTATGTCTAGGGCATTGGTGGCTAATATTGAAGGTTCTCAAAATTCAACTGCTCAAACTTCAAATAAAGGAAAGGGAAAGAAGAAGAAGTGGAATAACAAAATATAAGAGGATATAGAAAAGACAACACCACCATCAAATTAACAAGGCAAGTCTTCCTCAAATACAAATAAGAAGGGGGACACTAGTAAGGATGTTAAAAAATGTGCTTATTATAAAAGGATGGGTCATGAAGAACATCAGTGTTATCACAAGGAGATTGATGAGTTGAAGCACATCATGAAAAAACACAATATTCTAGTGCTTAATGCTTATAAGGAAAAAGGAAATTCATCATCAAATTCTAAGAGAAAAGGGCATGCTTTACTCACAAACACTATTAGTCAAAGAGAATGGGTAATAGATTCAAGTGCCACACACCATATGGGTGTTTCAAAATAAGATTTTTCTTTCATGACACATTCTAAGGTACCAAACATCTTTGTAGGTGATGATACTAAGGTGGGAGTTAAGGGTAAAGGAAAATTTTGGATGAACAAGGGGACATTCAAGGATGTTCTATATGTTCCCAATCTTACCTCTAATATTCTTTCTATCTACCAAATGACTCACTATGGAGATGGAAATAAGGTTGAATTTTTTTTTGACTCAGTGGTATTGAAAAGCATCAAGGATGAATCTATGATTGCAATAGGAGAAGCCAATCATGATTCAAGGCTTTATACATTCTCCTCCTTTGTGACTACATCAAATACACAAGCCTTATTATTACATTCAAATGCAAAAAGTAAACTATGGCATCAGAGATTTGGACAACTTAACTATAGATATCTTTAGCATCTTAGTAGCAAGAAACTAGTCAATCGTCTACCTCAATTTTAGTTTTTAGAATTGTTTTTTTAGGTTTCTCACTTTGGAAACATCTAGAAAAGTTGTATGAAAAGAGGAAGTCTTGGAGAGCACAATGTGTTCTTGAATTAGTTCATAGTGATGTGGCGGGACCATTTTTGGTGCCGTCATTTGGCAAGTCTCGCTATGCACTCACCTTCATAGATTACTACTTTTTCTTTTCTTGGGTTTTCTTCATGGCTCACAAGAGTTATGTGTATGAAAAAATTATCAACTTCAAGGCTCAAGTGGAAAAACAATTAGGAAAAGTCATCAAAGTTCTTCGAACAAACAATGGGGGAAGTATGCAAACACAAGACTAATACAATTTTGCACTCAAGAGGGTATTGATCTTAACTATTTGCTACCATATATGCCACAAAAAAATGGTGTTGCTAAAAGGATAAATAGAACTCTCAAGGAGATGACCACTTGCATGCTTCAAAACAAGTATCTTGATCAAGTCTTTTAGGCTAAAGCAATGAATTGTGCTAACTACCTTCAAAAGAGGAGTCCTCACAAATCATTGGATGGTGTAACTCCTTTTGAAGCTTAGACATGTAGGAAACCTATGTTTAAACACTTTAGAGTCTTTGGTTGTCTAGCATGGGCAAGAATACCTCCAGAAAAATGCAAGGCATTAGAAGCTCAAAGAAAACCTTGTATCTTTGTTGGATATGTGGACTCACATCAAGCCTATGAGTTAATGGATCCTGAGATACATGATATATTCTATCATAGGAGTGTCTATTTTGAAGAAAAAAGTCTAAGTTTTTAATCTTCAAATCCTCCTTCTTCCTCCTTCATTAATGAGAATGATAGTGACAATAGTGACTTGGAAGATGTAAGTCCCCAAATAAAAGAAATGCATCAAATAGTTTAAGTTGAGGTTAATCCTACAACATCTTCTTCTACAAGACCTAGATGGGCTAAGTAGACATTAGATGTAGCAGGACCATTGGTAGGGAATCCTTCTAATACAAGGAGGACAAAATCACAATGAAATTCACTCTCACATGCTTATATTGTACTTGCTTTAGATCTATAGTCATTCAAAGAAGCATCAAGTATTCTAGAATGGGATAAGGCAATGGAGGAAGAGTATAGCTCTCTTATGAGACATGAACCAATGGACCTAGTCTCTCTTCCAAAGGGAAGAAAATTGTTGTGGTGTAATTGGATCTATTAGACCAAATTTGTATTGGATGGAAGCATTGATAAACATAAGGCTCAACTTGTTGCAAACAGTTTCTCTCAGGTACCAGACATTGATTACACTAAGACCTTTACACTAGTTACAAAGATGAATTCCATTCATTTGACAATAGCTATAGCAGCAGCTTAGAAATGGGTTGTTCATTAGATGTATGTGAAGAGCACATTTTTGAATGGTGATATATATGAAGAGATATATATGGAGCAGCCACAAGGATTCATACAGGATGCTACCTTGGTTTATGTTGGTAAACAGATTTTTTCTTTTATTTTCTGTGAAAATATGACTCTCAATGCCTGGACTATGAACAATATCTATTCACAACAGTTGAAAAACCATTTTATAGTTACTAGCTTTTCTCTGAATTGGTAGGTATAGCTCCCTATATGAATAATACTTAATGAATTATGTTTGCTCCTACTTATCTAATTGGGATGTGCTCTTAACTTGAGAGCAGAAGAGGCAAACCAAATTAAGCCTAACTAGAACTTAATTTAGGCAAGAATACTTCACAATGCTGAAACGGATTCACATATCCACATTTCTTATGGATTCATAAATCTACTTGCACAAAACTAAAATAAGTTGAAAATATAATCTAAACTACAATTGATGAATTGGAAAAAGAGAAACTAATAGCATCCTTTCATCAAATGAATTGTAACAATACTTATTACATTTGTTTGTGTTCTATAAAATAGGGGAAATGAAACTCTATTCTTCCTCAGTTCTCTACAACATAGAAACAAAATACTAACTAATCACAATACCTACTAGAATAGAAAATGATTGTAATGAAGTGCCATTCAATTGTCTTTGCAACAAATAGTACTTCACAATAAAATTTTACCGACCTTTCATTAATCATTCAACTTCATACATATACGGTTGAGAGATGACCGTTACAATAGGAATTTAAATCGGTTCATCTTGTAAATATGAAAAATGGCAAGATGCCAGTTTATCAAATTACAAAAATTTACAAAAATTTGCAAAATTTATAGCAGGAAGTGGAAAAGGAGTGTTAAATAAATCACTTAGATTTCTTTCCCTTTTCAATTTTTTCCCTATATGTTCTAGCATCCACTATAATCGGGATCATTTTTTCGTGACTAGGCACATGCACATTGGTGAATCTTAAGCACCATTTTGAATGCTCTCAAGCCAACTCCTTTACTACATTAAGCTAACTTGTCAACTCTTCAGACACCACATGTACGTATCCACCAAGTGTTTGCAACTCTACCACTATGTTTTGACTGCTTGAAGTCATCCCAGATAGATTACTCAAGTATGTGGAGAAGTTGTTTTTCATTACTTCCACCCCAATGAGAGCCTTTCCTTGCCCATTGTTTTGTGGATCAGTGTGTAATCCTTGCATGAGCTTAAATTCTCTATCATGGATCTTCTTAACCTTTACTTTTTTTTCTTTGATTCCTTCCTCTACCTCTTGAATCATCTACTTGAATTGCATGTTTTGAAGCCATTCGAATAGAGGCTCGGTCCCCTTTAAAATATTTTCTTCAACTACCTCTTTTTCCTTCATTTGGATGACCATATTTAGGAGAGAAATTTATTCATCAAACCTTTCCTTTTCTATGGCCAAAGTGTTGTGATTTGATGTGATATTATCCTTCTCAATTTCTAACCGAAGGATAACATTTCCAATTTGATCAATCAGAATGGCTCCATCTATACTAAGCCTCTTAGTCCATTATTTTTCGATCTGGCCAAAATGTCTATCTTTTTGGAGCTATGAGATGAAGTCTTGCACTTCTTCTACAGTAGGGTTCTTAGTAGCAGATACACTAGTAATTTTTGCTAATGGAACGACTAATTGCCTAATAAATCTTTTCAATTCTTCAATCTTTTCTTTCATTCTAATATTTGACAATTTGAGGTTCTCCAATTGTTCTTCTATTACCTTGTTACTCGATCTCCATAGGCCCACTTTTGTATCGTTCCTAGCTTCCTCGAGATCGATTGAATATAGAGTGAAATCCTCTAGTGTCATATCTTCAATTCTCCCTGCCTTGTTTGGTTTTTCTACCTCCAGAGTTAAGTGCCCTATTTCTGAATCTTGTCCCAGAATTGACAAGGTCTTCTCCTTTTTAGCTTTCACTATGGTAGATCCTGAGTGAACCGCTTGAGATACAACATCTTTTGAAGGAACACTTTCATTTTTTCTTTTCCTCTTCTTTTCCAAAGTATCCTCAAGCCAAGACTCTGTACTGATCACTTTGGAGGCTATTCCAAGTGATTCAATGCTAAAAATTTTCCTCTTTATTGGAGTTGTTGTCACTGTAGCTGCAGAAAAGAGGTTCTTTGAATCTCAAGAAAGAAGCCAAGATGAACCTAAAGCTTTCTCTTCTTCTTGAGTTCTCTTCACAACTTCATTAGACTCAGTGGATTCACTACTACTACTTTTATCGTCTCCAATCTCTACTATTTTAAAAGGGGAACCAACGGGCTTAAGAACAGGAGCACTTACAGATGGTATAGAGCTATGATGAGGGGATAAGATAGGGGCGACATGAGGAGATGGAGTTGGAGAAGCTAGAGCAGATGGGGGTAGAGTGGTAGGTGGAGGTGAGACTAGAGTAGGAGATCCATCTTTCTGCTCTTCTATTTCTTTTTCAGCATCAGCTTGAGCTCCAATGACTGGTACTGATCCACATTGATAGGTTGGGGCTATTGGTACATTCTTCTCTAGGGGTTGAACACCTCCACTTGCAAACTGAGCCAGGCCTTGAGCAGGTGTAGTAGTAGCACTAGGCATGGCACTTTTGGATGAAGTAGGAGTAGCTGTAGCAGGAGAAGCTTGAGTAGTTTTACTCTTTCTCTGACCTTTCCTAGCTATCCACTCAACCCACTTCCCTATCCTTCTGTAATTGTTGCCATCATGAGATCAATGTCTTCTTCTATGTCAACATATGGTTCGTAACTAATGGGAGTATTCCTCAACTTAGTCAAATATGTATTACTGTACATATTTTGACCATGATCTTCCAATCCCTCCACATTTAAATTTATACCATATGTCATTATCTGATCAATTGTAAATATGGAAAATGCACGATCTTGACTCTTTAGTTCATTTTTACAATCTGCCCAATAATCCTCCATGGTTTTCACATGTTTGATTACGCTTTCAATTTGGAACACATCTCTAGCATATCCATTAGGATCAAATAAGGGCCTTACTACTTCATGCTCTTCCAATTTGTATTTACTCTCAAATGCTTTTAGTATATTCTTTTCATTTGATCTAGTTTCACAACTATATGCTCCAACTTTTATAGGGAATTCATACCCTTTCTTCCTCAAGCTGGTGCACAACATGTTCACCTTGATTGCTTGCCTCACTATCTCCATGAGCACGATCATATCATTTGGATACCTAGGCAGCTTTAATGGAAATCCATCAAACACTGCAAGATGCAAATAACAAAATGATGAGAACTGAATGAAATAACTACCAAATTGACCGATGGTCACCATCACTTCTAAAATGAATCTCTACTTTGGACACCCTTGGAGCTCCCTACAAATGCTCATGGTGAATGCATCATTTACTCAGATGTACTCTACATAACTATTCTACAATTGCAAGCATGGATAAAAATCATAGCTTTTTACATTATTAGGAAAATTCTCAATTCTAGAGAGTCCCAGCCACAATTAAAGAGAAGCCAACATGTATATCAAGAAAGGGGACATATAAAATGAATTATAAAACTTGCCTACACTAAGAGCCCCAGAAAGATGCTCACTGACCTCATACACCCAATCAATATACTGTGTGTCTGAGAAAATAACTTGCACCAAAAAGAAGTACTCTACAAAATTAAAAGCTTCTACCTCACCTTTGAGTTGATGCAATAGAACAAAAATGTCAACAATTTCTGGTTTGAGGTCCATGTCGAATGGTTTTAGGGACTTTACTCTTAACTCCCGTTAGCTTTTGAAACCAAGACTGCATGATCTCCCTCCTCCAAACCATCTTCTTCAAAGAGTATTTTGACATGGCTCCACTCATCATTAAACCAGATAATTCCTCCTATTCTAGAATTCGCAAGCAATTCACTACTGCTTGACAATCAATTGAAATAAACACTGTTTGGTCAGGTAATAGAATCTTCTTTGTATCTCGGTTGTAATGATTGATGCATTCCAAAATTAACCCTGGGGCTTGTACTACTATAGGAAACCCACCTGCTTCTACTAATCCGCTTCCCAAAAGTTTTTCCATTATGGGATGAATTGGCTCTACTCTTAATCTCCTTTGAAAATCTTGCATATCATAAAAACTGAGTGAAGTATCTGTGATAGTCGATCACACTGACTTAATTCCCCCCAATCCATCAAAACCCAGGAATCTTGTTGTCATTTTATTTGATGTATGATAGCAAAAATTCAAACAATTGTATATGATACAAGAACCAAACTCTGTAACTTTGAAAATTACTTGAAAGCATTATCCAATTCAACAGTATAATAGTAAAATGATAGTTTGAAAAGTTTGTTACCTCCCTCTTTATTAAATAACCCTAGATTTGATCGTTGAATTTACTAAATTGCACCACACAATCAAAATTAAGGATAAATCCATTGGATTTTTGGATGTAAAGGTTCTAACGGATTTATCTATCTTTTCACTATTTCCATTGGAGAAATCCCTAGGGCAAAATCCGCTTAACTCAATTCTGCTTGCAAAAGCCTTATCAATTAACTAATTTGCTTCTATTTACTTGCCCAAAATAATGTGCAATCAATTCACATACTTACCATGCTTGCAAGAATGATTTTTCTTCAAATGCAAAAAATGACCTTCGAGGGTAGAAAACCCGTGGTGGAGAAGTTGATTTTCGATTTTCCTCTTAAGCTTTCATTTTTGCCTTTTCTACCCTAAGCACTTTGCTAGAAACCTTCAGAAAACATAAAAGAGGCTTTGCAAGTGAAGAATGGGGCCCGCTAGTGACTTTACCTTTCTATTTAGATCTTTTGTAGAAAATTTACCTCTTGGTTCAAAGTCCATCTGAGGAGAAGCTACTTCTGAGTTTTTCGTCGATGCTTACCCTGCTCATCCCAATAAGTTTTGAGTAATTTTTGCTATGAAAACATGATGATATTTGAATGATTTGATCATAGTATGGCTTATCTTTTCTTATTTTTAGCCTACAATTAGCAGCTATGGATCCCTGTGGAGTTTCACCTTTTGGGTGTGAAAACCCACTATGGAGAAGAAATTTGATTTTTCGCCAATGCCCATCTTTTTACTTCCTCTGGCCTATTCACTTTATTTTAAGCCTCCAAAAAACTCAAAATTGACTTCACAAGTGAAAGGTGGGACCCATGGCTCTCTTAATTCCTTTACATGCACCTCTTCATAAAACTGATTTCTAACTTTGGAGTCCACCACAGAGAAGCTCTTTCTTGATTTTTCCCCAATCATTATTCCAATCATTTTTTGAACTTCAAAATGATTTTTGCTATGAAAACATGACATCATTTGAATGATCTTTTCATAACATGATTCACCTTACTTCAATAAATCTCACCAATAGCATTTCCCAATCTTTGCAAAATTTCACCTTTGGGGTACAAAAATCCTGCTAAAGAGAAGTCAGAACCTATTTTTTTGCCAATTCAATTTCTCTATTTCCAAATCAAACGAGCTGCAAAAAAATCAATTGATGTAGCATAATTCGAGAATCCCCATCGAGTATGGTTCTAAACTACCCTTTAAGAGTCACGACAATCAAGAAATACCCACTCGGGCTATATATGACATGGGAGAAGGGGAAAGATGAAAACCCAATGGAGAAACTCAGCATCTAAAGAGGAAAGACCTATTGACTTGACTTGACAAAACATGTCATAGTTCATTTTCCACTTTGCAAAATTTGTATATGGTGAAAAGTGGGGCAATAGCTGGCTCTGACTGGGGACTTGCGTAGAATATGCTCAAGAAAACAAACTTAGAATCTCTGGTTCGCAAAAGAAAAGAAAAGGCGACAACAAAAAAAAAAAGAAAAACAAGAAAACAAGGAAAAGACACCAGAAAGGGAAAGCTAACTAAGACACACACAACACTAAGTCTAACTATGGTACATTATAGGGGTTACCTATTTTCAATTTGTAACTTGGTAGAGCTTAAGATCCTGACCATTATAGGTCAGGGGTAGTACTTCAGCATCTTCATACGCCAATTTCAAAGAATTATTTTCAAATAACTATTGAATTCTGAAAGGGCCTTTCCATAGAGTATCAAACTTCTTATGCATTCCTTTTGGAGCCTTACTTTTGTCCCAGAGTAGCACCATATCTCCCACAATAAATTTGTGAGGTCTTGTTTTCTTGTCAAATAGTTCTTTTACTCGCATTTGGTGCTATGTGATATGATCAACAATTTCCATCCTTTCTTCTTCTAGTTTACTCAGATACAGGATTCTCTTTTCTAGACCATCCTTATAGACATCATCTTCAATTACTATTCTGAGTTTGCTTATGGCCAATTCCAATGGTAAAGGTAGATTAGCTTTAGTTCCATAAACCAATTCAAAGGGGGATATACCAATTGCCCTCTTGGGTGTCACCCTATCTTCCTAGAGTGCCTCATGAATCTTTTTGTGCCAATTTTTCTAATTATTTGAGACCAACTTCTTAACAATATTAATTAAATTCTTATTGCTAGACTTTGCCTATCCATTCCCTTGAGGGAAATAATCAGATAAATGACTAACGTTGATCCCATACTCAAAATTGAAATCAGTAATTTCAATTAAAGAAAAATAGGATGCATTATCCATTACTAACTTAATAGGAACACCAAACCTGACCAAAATGTTCTCTTTTATGAATTCACACACCACCTCAGAAGTAGTCTTCTTGGTGGCCTTAGCTTCTACCCACTTAGTGAAGTAGTCGGTTGCAGTTATGATATATTGATGACCAGTCGTGGATGTAGGAGTAATTGGGCCAATGAAATCAAGGCCCCATTGCTGAAAAGGTCCTTCAATAATAAAAGGTCTTAGTGGTAGTGTGACTAATTGAGGATGACCAGAGAACATTTTACACTTTTCATAGCTCGCTACCCATGCATATGCATCTTTGAACATCCCAAGCTAGTAATAGCATTGCCTTAGTATTTTAAAAGCTGTAACTAAAGAAGAGAAGTGTCCTCTGTAGGCCTCATCATGAAATTCTTTCAACATCTTTTCTTGCTATGGTTTATCTATCCACCTCAGGAATGTACCATCAATAGCCTTTTTGAAAAGCTTGAAATCCTAAATCACATACTTGGACACTTTTAATTTAAGATCTCTTCTTTGTTTTGCATTCAAACCTTCTAGAAATTCACCATATGTTAAAAGGTAAGAAATTTTTTCAAACCATGAATCATAGAGACCTATTGCTAGCACCAGTTGCTTCTCATCTGATTCTTCTAATTCTCCAGTGGTTTTGTTTTCTACAATTGCTCTGCATACAACATTTCCTCTTATCAGCTTGGTAGGTTTAATCTCAATATCATATTCCTGTATCTTTGCCACCCATGCTCCTTTGACATTACAACCTACTTCCTATTGCATCAACACACTTTTTACTGCTACATCTAGAACAAAGACCATTGAATGTGAATGCAGGATGTAAAAACAAAATTTTTTAAGGGCTTTAACCAATACATAAGCATGCTTTTTTATTTGTGAATATTTCAGTTCATGATTTTTCAAGGGTATGCTCATGAAAGAAATGGGAGCTTGTATTCCTTCATCATTCTCTTGCACAAGAATAGCTAATAATATATGTTCTGAAGCATAGCAATAAATAATAAAATCTTGCTTGTAATTTGGATGACATAGCATAGGGGCATTAGCAATAGCAATTTTTATATTCAAAAAAGTTCGCTTTCCTTCCTCACTTCATTTGAAACTTGAATTTCCCTTCATCATATCTACTATATTCTTAGTAGTTTCTACAAAATTGAGAACAAACCTTCTAAGGAAATTCACCTGGCCAAAGAAACATTTAACTCCTATTTTTTTTATAGTTACACTTAATCTCTAGATGGCCTCTACTCTGTCAGGATCAATTTTAATGCCTTCCTATTGCACTATATGTCCAAGTAGCCTTCCTTCAGTTACACAAAAAACTAACTTCTTTGGATTAAGAGAAATCCCATGCTCTCTGCATCTTTGTAACACTCTTCTCAGATCTTCCATATGGTCTTTTCTTTTCTTTGAGAGCATAGTGAGATCATCTAGGTATATGACTATTATTCGATCTTTCATCTTGGCGAAGGTCTCAGTCATACACCTTTGGAATGTAGCCCCAATGTTGATTAGTCTAAAAGGCATCTTGTGATATGTGAACATACCCCAAGGAGTTGTAAATGCTATTTTATGTTGATCTTTCTTTTCTACTTCGACCTAGTTATATCTTGAAAAGCCATCGAGCAAAGACATCATCTCAGATCCTACAACTATTTGTAACAAATGGTCCATGTTCGGGAGAGAAAAATTATCTTTGAGAGATGCCTAATTCAAATTATAGAAATCTACACAAATCCTTATCTCTCCATTCTTCTTCCTGATGGGTACTATGTTGGCTATCTAGGTAGAGTGATGGATAGGATAAATGATCCTTGCTTTTAACATTTTATCAACTTCTCAAAAAATGGCATCTGCGACCTTCAGATTATAGTTTCTATGCTTTTTCTGAAAAGGTACTACATTTGGTTTGAGAGGAATATGATGTTTCACCTCTCCTCCTTTGTAGCTCTTCAGGTCTTCATAGCTCCAAGCAAAGACATCTCTATATTCCTTGAATAATTTCTTCGCAGTTTCCCTCTCTTCAGGAGTGCAACATTTTCTAATATTAATCATTTTGGGACTGTAGACATCCCCAATATTCAATCCTTCATATTCACCCATGGTAGGTCCCTTTTCTATTCTTTTCCACTTAACATAGGCATCATGTTTGTTAAAATTTTTGTCCAAAGCTACAAAATAAGGGGGAATAATATTGCTTTTCAGTTGAACCTCACCACTTTTGTTATGTTCATCGTCCTCGTGAGACTCAGGTTCAAAACTAGCTTTGTCATTTTAAAGAAATAGCTGCAAACTCTTATTATCATTAAAGACTTGCCAGGCTTCTATATTATCTAGGACAGAAGATTGTGATATAGTTTCAATTTGATATTTTTTATCCTTAAAATCTAGATGTGGGAGTAACAAGGAAGCAAAGACTGCAAGTGAGTCAGCCTTTGTATTCATTTCTCTTGGCATAGCTCTAATGGAGAAGGCATCTAAACCTTCTATCTCATCCCACACCCTATTCCTATAATTCTTCAATTTATGATTCTTTACTAAGTACTGTCCTTTGATTTGTCTCACAATAAGCTCTACATCACCTTGTGCCTTAAAGACTTTTATCCCTCTTTCTTTTGTAGTAACTATCCACAATATTAAAGCTTCATATTTTGATGTATTTTTTGTGTTACCAAATTCTAATTTGAAAGCTAAGGGCTTAGCTTCTCCTTCTAGGGATATTAATACTACACCAACTCCCGAGCCTGAGGAAGCACAACTTCCATCAAATTCAAGTGTCCAAATGTCAAAAGCCTTTTTGTTTTCATCAGGAACCTTCTCAACCTGATTCTCATTCATTTGTTTACTTGAATCTTCTTTAGTAAATAACATATAATTATTAAATTCCAATTCCTCATATAAAATTTGAGCTTTGGGATCATCCGATTTCAAGACTATGAATTTTTCTTTTTCTTCAGGTTCTAACTTGATCTTCTTATTACCAATAGGTATCATAGCTTGGGACTAGTCTAGCTTAATTTCTCCTCCTAAGTCTTGGTAGAAACTTATACTTAAAAGGAGTCCATAACTTGCAAGAATATCAGCTACTAGAATGGTTAATAGGAGTTTCTTTTCTGGATATGAGGCTAGAGCTACTTGTGCATCTTTAATTTGTCCAAGAAAAGGGACTTGTTTGGCATCAATAAAGTAACATCTCCCATGCACTTTAGTAAGATTCAACCCCAAGGCTTTAGTTACAAAATATGGCATAACATTATCTGATGCACCTAAATCTATTATACAATTACTAAGTTTACGTCCATTAATATACAATGAGATATAAAATGGTTCAGCCTTCTATCCAGGGAAGGTTGCTAAAATAGTAGAATCTTCTTGATTAGACAAGCCAGATGTTAAGATTTCATCCTCAATTTCAATAGTCACATTATGATTCAAGTCTAAGGTACCTCCTTTACATTTATCCACTAATCTCTTTAGGTCAGAAGGAAGTGACTTTAAATAATCAACAGTGGAAATTTGAACCTTTGACTCTTCTCAAAATTGAATGAAATCAAAAGATGTATGGTCCTTACCCATTTGCAAAGTGGATGTTTCTTGATCAATATGTACTTTACTCATAGAGGGACTAGAGCCATCTTTTTGAGTATGACTAGAGGTTTGATTCTTCAACCTTTGTCCACAGGTAAGTACTATGTATGAGGTTCCATCAATAGTTGTGTAACACTCAGCTTTTGATTCAAAATCCGATTCATATTCTAAAAATAAATTTCCAGAGTCACCATTTGAATAGGAATCAGGTTCTAAAACTAGAGCTACAATATTTAATTCATTAGTAGATAGCAAGTGCATCATACAAATATTCATCAAACAATTCTCACTATCATGATCTATGGTTAAATGAAAGATGCACATATTTCCCTTTTTTGGTGCTACTTTGATTTGCAACCTAGGTTGTGAACCTGTAAGCTGTGGAAATCTACTTTCATTGCTTCTTTCTAGTGAGTTGGTAATTCCATTGATAAGAGTTATTGAATCTGATTAAATGATTTTTCATTGCTACTAACTCATTAGACAACTTCTAAATCATCTCTTCTGATGATGTGGTATTACTAGAACTCCCTTTAGTTGGAAGTTCTCATTTCCATTTTCCTGTAGAAATTAGGTCATCTTCACATTCAATAGCTTTCTTTTGTGCGTCAACCAGGTCAGAAGGGTGTAATATTCTCAGATCATAATTGATATCTAGAGGCATAGCACTAATAAAGAAAGTTTTAAAATTTCCAGGTGTGGGTCTATCAGCAGTAGGAATTCTGCTATTAATCTTATTGAAATTGGCAACAGAATCCCTCATGCTCATCATCGATTGTTTCTTAATTGAAGTCAACTATGTTAGCAGGGCGTGTTCATCTTTCACAGTTTTGAAGCTGGCTTCAAATTTAGTTCTCATCATGTCCCAATATATTATTGAACCATCAACTAAATGATAAAACTAGTCTACTACATTATCTGTAATGGTCTCTATGAACAATCTTACAATGATATCTTCATGTCCCACCCTGAATATATGGGTAGCCACAAAGAATGCTTTAATGTGTTCATCTGTAGTGACTTTCCCATCACCTAAGAATTTAGGGAAGTTCTTTCTTGAACCAGCTGGAAGTGAATGATAAGTATTTAGTGCTAACAGCCCTGTTGGTGTGGCCCATGGGGCAGCCATGATTGTTCTAGTAGTATATGGTAGAAAATTAACAATTGGAGGTGTAGTAACTTTGCGAAGTGCTAACACCTAACAAGTGGAATGCGAAGTACTAGTGTCCTGATTTCTAATAGGGGAAGGGGGTCTACTATGACTTTTACCTTCACCTTTCCATTTTGGAACTTCTAAGATAAGAAAATCGAGCTCTGTTAATTTATCAAAAGTGGAATCTTGCCCACCCTATTTCTTGGTACTTCTGAGGAACCTAAATTGTTCTAGGATGCTAGGTATATTTTAACTCTAAGCTTATTGTCTTAATTATCTTTCTACTCTCTAGATATCTCTCCTTTGAACAGCTCTTCTAAAGCTTTAGGTCTTCTTTCTTCTTCCTCTAATATCTAGCTACAATTTTGATAATGTTTAGTGTTCCTTCTCTGCCTCCAAATAAATGTGTTAAGAGATGAAATTATATCCTCTTGGTCATCTTAAAAACCAAGGTTAGGTTCGAGCACTGGGATTATGTTTTCATGAGGTAGTACCATTTTTCCTCATAACATAGGCTTTTTGATCAAGCCACTATTTCTCTCCCAAGAAGAGTCACCAAAAATCTGTTGGTAAACATATGTGTTCTTTTATTTTCTGTGAAAATATGACTCTCAATGCCTGGATTATGAACAATATCTATTTACACCACTTGAAAAACCATTTTATAGTTACTAGCTTTTCTCTAAATTGGTAGGTATAGCTCCCTATATGAATGATACTCAATGAATTATGTTTGCTCCTACTTATCTAATTGGGATGTGCTCTTAACCCGAGAGCAGAAGAGGCAAACCAAATTAAGTCTAACTAGAACTTAATTTAGGCAAGAATACTTCACAATGTTGAAATGGATTCACGTATCCACATTTCTTATGAATTCATAAATCCACTCACACAAAACTAAAATAATTTGAAAATTGAATCTAAACTACGACTAATGAATTGAAAAAAGAGAAACTAACAACATCCTTTCATCAAATGAATTGTAACAATACTTATTACATTTGTTTGTGTTCTGTAAAAAAGGGGAAATGAAACTTTGTTCTTCCTCAGTTCTTTGCAACACAGAAATGAAATACTAACTAATCACAATACCTACTAGAACAGAAAATGATTGAAACAAAGTGCCATTCAATTGTCTCTGCAACAAATAGCACTTCACACCAAAATTTTACTAACCTTTCATTAATCATTCAACTTCATACATATAGGGTTGAGAGATGACTGTTACAATAGGAATTTCAATCGGTTCATCTTTTGAGTATGAAAAATGGCAAGATGCTAGTTTGTCAAATTACAAAAATTTACAAAAATTTGCAAAATTTATATCAAGAAGCGGAAAATGAGTGTGAAATAAATCACTTAGATTTCTTTCCCTTTTCAAATTTTTCCCTATATGTTCTGGCATCCACTATAATTGGGATCATTTCTTTGTGACTAGGCACATGTACATTGGTGAATCTTAAGAGCCACTTTGAATTCTCTCGAGCCAACTCCTTTACTGCATTCAGCTGACTTTTCAACTCTTTAGATGCCACATGTACGTATCCACCAAGTGTCTGCAACTCTACTACTCTGTTTTGACTACTTGAAATCATCCCAAATAGATTACTCAAGTATGTGGAGAAGTTATTTTTCATTACTTCCACCCCAATGAGAGCCTTTCCTTGCCCACTATTTTGTGGATCAGTGTGTAATCCTTGCATGAGCTCAAATGCTCTATCTTGGAACTTCTTCACCTTTACCTTTGTTTCTTTGAGTCCTTCCTCTACCTCTTGAATCATCTCCTGCTGGAATTGCATGTTTTGAAGCCATTTGAATAAAGGCTCAGTTCCCTTCTTCAAAATATTTGCTTCAATGGCCTCTTTTTCCTTCATTCAGATGACCATATTTAGGAGAGAGACGCATTTGTCACTCCTTGCCTTTTCTGCAGCCAAAGTGTTGTGATTAGAAGTGATATTATCCTTCTCAATTTCTAACCGAAGGATAACATTTCCAATTTGATCAATTAGAATGGCTCCATCTATACTGAGCTTCTGAATCCATTCTTTTCTAATTTATCCAAAATGTCTATCTTTTTGGAGCTATGAGATGAAGGCTTTCTCTTCTTTTATAGTAGGGTTCTCAGTCCGGGTACACTAGTAATGGTTGTCAATGGAACAACTAGTTGCCTGATAAATCTTTTCAATTCTTCAATCTATGCTTTCATTCTAGTTTATTGACAATTTGAGGTTCTCCAATTGTTCTTTTGTCACCTCATTACTTGATCTCCATAGGCCCACTTTTGTATCATGCCTAGCTTCCTTGAGATCAATTGAATGTAGAGTGAAGTCCTCTAGCATCATATCTTCAATTCTCCCTGCCTTGTTTGCTTTTGCTACCTCCAGAGTTAAGTGCCCTGTTTTTGAATTTTGTCCCAAAATTGACAAGGTCTTCTACATTTTTAGCTTTCACTATGGTAGATCTTGAGCGAACAGCTTGAGATACAACATCTTTTGAAGGAACACTTTCATCTTTTCTTTTCCAAAGTATCCTCGAGCCAAGACTCTGTACCAATCACTTTGGAGGCTGTTCCAAGTGATTAAATGCCAAACATTTTCCTCTTTATTGGAGTCATTGTCACTATAGTTGTAGAAAAGAGGTTCTTCAGATCTTGAGAAAGAAGTTGAGATGAACCAGAATCTTTCTCTTCTTCTTGAGTTCTCTTCACAACTTTATCAGACTTAGTGGATTCAGTACTACTATGTTTATCATCTCCAATCTCTACTATTTGAATAGGGGAACCGGCAGGCTTAAGAACATGACCACTTACAGATGGTTTAGGGCTATGATGAAGGGATAAGATAGGGGTGACATGAGGAGATGGAGTTGAAGAATCTTGAGTAGATGGGGGTAGAGTGGCAGGTTGAGGTGAGACTGCAGCAGGAGATCCATTTTTCTGCTCTTCCATTTCTTTTCTAGCTTCATCTTGAGCTCCAATGACTGGTAGTGATCCAAATTGATAGGTTTGGGCTATTGGAACATTCTTCTCTAGGGTTTGATCACCTCCACCTATAGATTGAGTTGGGCCTTGAGCAGGTGCAGTAGTAGCACTGGGCATGGCACTTTGGGATGAAACAGGAGTAGCTATAGCTAGAGAAGCTTGAGTAGTTTTACTCTTGCTCCAGCTTTTCTTAGCTCTCCACTTGACCCACTTCCCAGTCCTTTTGATAATTCTTGTCATCATGACATCAAAGTCTTCTTCTATGTCAACATATGGTTTGAAACTAATGGGAGTATTCCTCAACTTAGTCAAATATGTATTACTATACATATTTTGACTATCATCTTCCAATCCCTCCACATCTAAATTTATACCATATGTCTTTATCTGATCAATTGTAAATTTGGCAAAGGCATGATCTCGACTATCCAGTTCATTCTTACAATTTTCCCATTAATCCTCCATGGTTGTCACATGTTTGATTACGCTTCCAATTTGGAGCACATCTCTAGCATATCCATTTGGATCAAATAGGGGCCTTACTGCTTCATACTCTTCCAATTTGTATTTACTCTCAAATGCTTTGAGTATCTTCTTTGCTTTTGATCTGGTTTCACAACTATATGCTCCAACTTTTATAGTAAATTCATACCCTTTCTTCCTCAAGCTAGTGCTCAACACGTTCACTTGGATTTCTTGCTTCACTATCTCCATGAGCACAATCATATCATCTGGATACTTGGGCAGCTTCAGTGGAAATCCATCAAACACTACAAGATGAAAATAAGAAAATGATGAGAATTGAATGAAATAACTGCCAAATTGATCGATGGTCACCATAACTTTAGGACTAAATCTCCACTCTAGACACCCTTGGAGATCTCTACAAATCCTCATGGTGAATGCATCATTTACTCAGATGTATTCTACATAACTATTCTATAATTGCAAGCATGGATAAAACTCATAAATTTTTACATTATCAAAAAATTCTCAATTCTAGGGAGTCCCAGCCACAATTGAAGAGAAGCCAACATGTATATCAAGAAAGAGGACATATAAAATGAATTATAAAACTTGGTTACATTGAGAGCCCTAGAAAGATGCTGACTAACCTCATACACCCAATCAATATACAATGTGTCTGAGAAATAATTTGCACCAAAAAAAAGTACTCCTCTACAAAATTAAAAGCTTCTACCTCACCTTTGAGTCAATGCAATAGAACCAAAATGTCAACAATTTCTGGTTTGAGGTCCATGCTAAAAAGAGATTTAGGGACTTTACTCTTAGCTCCCCTTGGCTTTTGAAACCAAGACTGCATGATCTCCCTCCTCCAAAATGTCTTCTTCAAAGAGTATTCAGACATGGCTCCACTCATCATTAAATTAGAGAACTCCTCCCATTCTAGAATTCACAAGAAATTTAGTACTGCTTGACGATCAATTGAAATCAACATTGTTTGGTCAGGTAATAGAATTTGCTTTGTATCTGGGTTGTAATGATTGATGCATTCCAAAATTAACTCTGGGGCTTTTACTACTACAGGAAACCCCCAACTACTTCTACTAATCTGCTTCCCTGAAGTTTTTCCGTTATGGGATGAATTGGCTCTACTCTTAATCTCCTTTGAAAATCTTGCATATCATAAAAATGGAGTGAAGTATCTGTGATAGTCGACCATGCTAACTTAATTCCCCCCAATCCATTAAAACCTGTGAATCTTGTTGCCATTTTATTTGATGTATGATAGCAAAAATTCAAACAATTATAGATAATACAAGAAGCAAACTCTATAATGAAAATTACTTGAAAGCACTATCCAGTTCAATAGTATGACAATAAAACGGTAGTTTGAAAATTCTGTTACTTCCCTCTTTATAAAATAACCCTAGATTTGCATTTTGAATTTCATAAATCATGCCACAGGAGAAAAATTAAGGATAAATCTATTAGATTGGTGGATGTAAAGGTTCTAACAGATTTATCTTTGTCTTTTCATTGTTTCAGTTGGCTCAATGGTAACTCTCATTAATTGCTAGTTTACTTTCTGTTTCGTCCATCTTTTAGAAAAACAAGAATGGAGAACTCCTTAGGTCAAAATAACTGATTTTCTTCTATTTACTTGCCCAAAATAATCTGTAATCAATTCACATACTTACCATGCTTGTAGGAATGATTTTTCTTCAAATGTAGAAAATGACCTTCGAGGGTAGAAAACCCGCGGCGAGGAAGCTAATTTCAGATTTTCCTCTTAAGCTTTCATTTTTACCTTTCCTACCCTAAGCACTTTGCTAGAAACCTTTGAAAAACATAAAAGAGGCTTTGTGAGTGAAAAATGGGGCTCGCTAGTGACTTTACCTTTCTATTTAGATCTTTTACAAAGAAATTTACCTCTTGGTTCGAAGTTCGTCTAAGGAGAAACTACTTTTGAGTTTTTTGTCGATGCTTAACCTGCTCATCTCAATGAGTTCTGAGTAATTTCCTCTATGACAATGTGATGATATTTGAATGATTTTATCATAGTATGGCTTATCTTTTCTTATTTTCAGCCTACAATTAGCGACTATGGATCCTTGCGAAGTTTCACCTTCTGGGTGCAAAAACCTGCAATGGAGAAGAAGAAATTTGATTTTCTATCAATGCCCATCTTTTACTTCCTCTACCCTATTAACTTTATTTTAAGCCTTCAAAAAACACAAAACTAACTTCACAAGTGAGAGGTGGGATCGATGGCTCTCTTAATTCCTTTACATACACCTCTTTAGAAAATTGATTTCTGAGTTCGGAGTTCGCCATGGAGAAGCTCTTTCCTGATTTTTTGCCAATCGTTATTTCGATCATTTTTTGAACTTCAAAATGATTTTCACTATGAAAACATGACATCATTTTAATGATCTTTTCATAACATGATTCGCCTTACTTCAATAAAGCTCGCCAATAGCATTTCCCAGTCTTTGCAAAATTTCACCTTTGGGGTGCGAAAACCCTGCTAAGGAGAAGCTAGAACCTATTTTTTTGCCAATTCAATTTCTCTATTTCTAGATCAAACGAGCTGCAAGAAAATCAATTGATGTAGCATAATTTTAGAATCCCCATTGAGTATGGTTCTAAACTACCCTTTAAGACTCACGACAATCAAGAAATACCCACTCGGGCTATATATGACATGGGAGAAGGGGAAAGATGAAAGCCCAATGGAGTAACTCAACATCTAAAGAGGAAATACCTATTGACCCGACTTGACAAAACATGTCAAATTTCATTTTCCACTTTGCAAAATTTGTATATGGTGAGAAGTGGGGCAACAGTTTACAAATTGATGAAGTCTATCTATGGACTTAAGCAAGCTCCCAAAGCTTAGTAAGCCAATATGGATTCCTTCCTTCTTTGCAAAGGCTTCACCTGATGTAATTCTGATAAGAATGTCTACATTCTTTAGATATTTATTCACATTTTCTCCGTATTCTTTATGTGGATGACTTGATCATTATAGGAAGTATTGCATCCATCACTAACAATGTTTAGCTTACCTTGCAAGATAGGTTTTCAATGATAAACTTGGGACTACTACACTATTTCCTTGGTATAGTCTGATACATTAGTCTTCATCAAGGATAACACTATCATAGCCTAAGTATGCTCTTGATCTTCTAGCTTAGTTTCACATGAGTGACTACAAGGCTACATCCACCAAATTATTTTTAGGTGTTAAGTTAGAAAGCAAGTGTTCCTCCCCAATTGTTGATGTGACTTTGTATAGATAGTTGGTGGGAAGCCTCATCTACTTGACACATACATGCCTTGATATTTCATTTTCTATTGGCATGGTTTCTTGCTTCATGTAAGAGCCAAATGAACTTTATTGTTAGGCAACCAAGTGGATCTTGCACTATATCTAGGGTTCACATTCACTTGGGATACATTACGCAACTAACATAGGACTTCAGTTAGTGCGATATATAGACATTGACTATGAAGAAGATATTGATTCTTGCAAGTCTACTTTAGTATATGTGTTCTGTTAGGGTTCTAGCCCTATTTGTTGGTAGAGCACCGAGGTTGAGTTTCAAGGAGCTATGAATGTAGTGACAAAGGCTATTTGGCTTCAATAGATTTTGAAGGATTTTGGATTTGATCTACCACAAACCACAGTCATCCATTTCAATAACTAAAGTGCTATTAAAATCTCAAAAAATCTAGTATAGCATCAATGAACCAAACATATTGAGGTTCATATGCTCTACATCAGAGAGTTGATCCACAAGTAGTTCATTGCACTATACTATTGTCCTACAGAGTAGTAGGTAGCTGACATCTTTACCAAGCCCTTCAAAGTGTTCAATAATATTCATTCGTGAGATCTCTTGGGGGTGAGGGATTTTTCACTAGAGGCATCATGTGATCCTTCTCTTCTTTATTATAGATATCTCTCTTTTTTAGGGAGGGTTTTTCCCATGAGGTTTTCTCTCTATCTCCATTTGTAGAGAGATTTCATTGTATTTCAGCATTTCATTGTACTTGGTTACCTAACATGGCCTAGTAGATGGGACCCATTATGAATTTCATCATAGCTTCTGTGAGTATAAGTACATTTCCCTAAGTTGCAATTAACGGGGGGTGTTAGTGTAAATAATAATTATTTACATTTTACTTAAGTTTACTTAGGATAAATGTATTATTTTATTATTTCTTAGGTTAGACATCTAGTAGTTTGCATACTGATACGAGTTTTCTTGTTGACAACATAGGAGTAAGCAACTCCAATTTAGTACATTGTGTCTACAACACTAGAGTTTGCATAAAAAACTGAGTCATCATGTAGATGACATATTTTTTTGCACTTTTATTTTAACACACGGTGTCTACAACATAATTGTACATACACCTTTTTAGGCTTATCCTCTCATCATCGCACTAAATCCTATTCTTAATGGAGGATAACCCACATCTGGTGGACATGTACCTGGTTGTAAGACTTGTCATGTTACTAATTCATAGGCATTCTAGATGCATCATAGAGGGCTTTATATAGAGGCACCTCTAGTGTACTATACAAGGAATTGAATATCATATTGTTATTCTAATCATACTCTATTGGCCTTTAGTGCTAGCTATTGTGCTTCTTGGTCTTCAGTGAATTTTTCCCTAAGGAAAATTCTTACAGCTCTAAGGGCTTGTTTCAAAACATATAACATTTTGTACAACTTTCACACAATATTCTTCTTGTTGGGATCCACAAATACCTCAGGCTGATCCATCTATGTACTTCTTCTTCAAGTATCCCATTCAGAAATGTAGATTTGACATCCATTTGATATACCTTGAATTCTTTATAAGAAGAATATGCAAGAAGTGTTCTAACTCCTTCTTGTCTTGCTATAAGAGAAAATGATTCTGCATAGTCAACACCTTCCTCTTGTGCATATCCTTTACATACCAATCTTTATTTTTCCTTCTAACCTCACCTTTCTCATTTACCCTATTCCTAAATACCCACTTTATTCCAATAACATTTTTTTCTTTAGTTATGGTTACTAGGGACCATGTTTTATTCTTCTCAATCTATCCAGTTTCTTCATTCATTTCCTATATCCAATCTTAATTCTCTAAATAATCTTTCACAGATTTGGGCTCAAACTCACAAAGTAAGCATGTATCACTTTTGATTATTTTTCTTGTCATAATACTAGAATCTTTATCTCCAATTTTTTTTTAGGTGCATGATGTCTTCTCACATATTTTTCTAATGCATGCTCTTTTCTTCTTTATTCTTTAATAGGTTAATCTTGAAAAATCATTTCAAGCTCATTATCTATCTCTTTTTAAGGTTTAGGCTCACCACATTTAGCTTTGTGTTCTTGTTGTCCATTTTCCCCCATCTATGCCTTGATATCATTTATCTATTGCTTGACACTCATAGTCTACTTCTTGGCAACTGGATGGTAAAACTTGCATTCCCAGTCTGTTTAGGATCAACAACTTTCTTTTCTTGTTTAGGTGGAGTGCTTGGAGCACTATCATTCACATATATGAATGAACTATTGTCTTGAGGTGTTGGAAATAATCTAGACTAACAAGGTTACTGAGAGGGGTGGGGTAAATAAATAACCCTAAACCTTTAATTCAATTTTGTATAATAACACATTCACCATTCATCCATCTAATCTACTATATGCATGAAAACATTTATAACACATGAACACACTGATTTGGTGACCCAGTAACCTTCCAATTAGAAAGTAAAACTGGGGTGGGGATGATGCCCACAAAACTTCAATACTGTAGTATAAAGTTGTCCGGTTAAGGCTTACAATGACCACTTCTGATGATCTACCCCATTAGGAGCAAGTACGATTGCTATATACACCTTGTTAGAGGATTTACAAACATGCAATGAAGTATGCACTCTGTTAGGAGATTTACAAAAGACTACTAAGTTTACCCTATAGTGCATGATACACATACATTTAGATTATAATACAAATTAAATACTTTACAATGAGGTTTGAATCACCTCATTGGATTTAACCCTAGTCTTCTAGTTTTCACATAGGGTAAATTATCAATTCTCTAATTAATTCCATGGTTAATTATAATACATAGTCAATTCAAATATTAGTAAGTCAATAACATCACATTCATATATTTAAACCAAATGTGCATAATCACATTGATCATAATATTATAACTTTCATTTAAATAAAATTTCCCCATTTATGTGCATAGATTGACATCACTAATCTCATAATTGAATCATCATAACATATGCATTAGTTTGAATTAAAATACTAAAATAATCATTGTAATGTGCATACATATACCTAAAACATCATAGACATCAACAATACAATGTACTAAACTTTTTGAATTCATATAACCTACTTGTCAAGGTATCATAAATACACATCATCATCATAAGGTGAAATACCTCATAACATCATTAGTACAAATCAATGTTTAAATAGTCAAACAATGTATTCATTCTCAAATCATGGGATATCAAAACATAAATGTATCAACTAATCTCAATTTCCATTAGGACACCTAAACCATAAAACCTTAAATCATATTCATAATCATAATCATAATCATATAAGTCCATAACTTTCTATCACTTAGTCACACAAATATATCATAGAAAACACACACAATGTTTATGATTTAAACTATAATTTTGAGTAACTGAATAAGTCATCCCAACATGGGAGTATAATTTCTTGTACATGATATTCTAACAACATTACACATCATAATATACTTATAATATTTAAAATTAACTACTTAAGGGCACTTCTAGTGAGTTGATAATCTTTTTCTTTGAATTACTAATGACTCAAAAGTTGGTAAGTATTAATTTACATTATTTCAACAATCGTCAAGTCATTACAAGTTAGATAACCATAATTATCATAATGTCCTCTACATGGTTTCTAGAAAGAATAATAACATTCTTCGATGCCATTGTTTTGTCATGCTCATATATGCATTCAAATATCCTATGAAGGATTTAATAGAGAAATTCATATTTAAATAATTACATATGAGGAGGGATCTTAAGTGTTAGAGTTCAAACACTTATAAGCTTTTCTCTTAGTGGAATATCCTAAGAATATACCTTCATCACTTTTAGCATCACGTTTTCCATTTCTATTGTGTTTAATTATGCAAGATTTTCTTCCAAATTTTTTGAATATTTCACATTAGGTGCATATTAATACCATAATTCAAAAGGTGTAGCATTTGTACCTTTTTTAACCTACACTATGTTCAGACAATAAATAACTATACTTACATCTCCTTTCCAGTATTTGTGTGACACATTCTTCTGCATCATTAATGTTCTAGCACAATCCATTATTGATTTATTCCTTCTCTCATCTATTCCATTCTAAGGAGGGGTCCTAGGTGTAGACATGTATCTTTTGATTCCTCTATCATTAACAAATATATTGAACTCACTAGAAATGAATTTGCCACCTCTATCAGATCTCAAAGACTTCAAACTCTTCCTTGTCTCATTTTCAACTGTAGCTAAATACCACTTAAACTATTGAAAAGAATCATAGCCATCAACAAATAGAATGAAATATTTTTCTCCACTATACCTTTGAACACCAAAAGGTCCACATAAGTCACTATGAACAAGTTCAAAAATATCATTAGGTGGATATGTTTTTCTCTTGAAACTAGACTTTGTCATTTTTCTAAATTGACATTTTTTATGCATAGCATTGCCAGGTATCTTTAGTTTAGGAAAACCTCTTACTCTTTTCATTTTAGTAATGCTAACCAAATTTTCAAAATCTACATGACATAACCTTTTGTGCCATAACCAAATATCTTCATATTGTGCAAATAGACATGTCTCATTAGATAAATCTAGACATAATAAGTTATCTCTTGTTTGATCACCACTTCTAATTCGTTTAGGTCATCAACATCAAATATTTTGGCCTAACTATGAAAAAATTAAACTCTCTACCCTAATTTGTTTAATTGTGAAACATTAGAAAATGTATAGTTAAGTTGTTCAACCCAATAAACATTGTCACATTTTATCTTATCGGATAGTTGAATTGATCCTTTCCCTTTCACAAGACATGGAAAATCATTACCAAATTTAACATAGCTACCATTGTATGGTCCAATGTCCTCAAATTTACATCTATCATTATTCATGTGATTAGAGAAGCCACTTTAAATTATCCATCTATCATTTTATTCACATAAGAGATTAAAGAAGTTTTCTCATCTTCGTCAAAATCATCTTTCATTGAAATATAAACTACCTCTTCATCATTACTTTCATATTTGGTATCTGTTTCTTCTTCAACAATATAACAAGATTTCTTACCTTTTTTCTTGTAGTCCTTATTTTTCTTTAAGCCTTGGTCATCTCTTCTTCCCTTGTACTTGCTCTTCTTCTTTTCATCATTATCTTCTCTATTAGGACATCTTGAAGAAAATGACCAATATCATTCCATGAAAAATAGATTGTGGGAACTTTACTTTTGTATTTTCCTTTTCCTCTTGCAAATATCACTGTCATTTTTCACATGTTTTGTTTTTTCCTTTCTTGTTAAGAAGTTGTGATTTAAAAAAAATTGATAGTAGTAAGAGTGTAATTATCAAAATCAAACATCTCAAAAGTAGTAAGTCTATCAATTACACCTTCTAGGGTTAGAGCATTACCTAGTGTACATATTAGTTCTTGTGTTGTAGAAACCTTGATATCATAAATAAGAAGTAGAGGTCTCAATATCTTTATGATTATTGTTTCCTCTAAACATTTCCTTTAGCTACCCTTATATAATTGACAACTTCTTTGATTATTGTATAGTACTATGCTATGTTTTTTTCATTTTTTATTCTCACTTCATGAAGCTTATCTCTTGGAGTTTGTAACGCCCTGCCAAGGGATCCAAAGAATTAACCTAGAATTTCACTAAGTTCGGTAGCATTTTTTTATTTAAAAAACATGAAAGTAATATCATTCACAACTGATACAAGAATAATAGAGGCAATAGCAATGTCCATCTAAAAGTAAACATAACATGTAATATAACAGGTTACATTCTTTAAAGATCCCTTAACGTTGAATTACATCTAAATCAACTAACATTATTGAATCCATCTAATACAACAACCACATGGAATAATAATGATAAGTCCAATATTTATACATTACATTTCTAAATGCTCAATCATCCACTGTACATGTCATAGGGTATGAAAAGCTTAAAAGAATATACATATGTGGAATAAGATACATCATCCTATTCTAATCCATGATACATCAAAGTACAGATAACCATATGATACACATGATAAATCATCATAGAAGATATATACATCCATCATAAAGATCAAACATAATAAACTAAGTGTACATTCCTCCCAACCGTTAATAGCATCATTAGACCATCGTGGGTTCTAGCCATCCCTCCATGCGTAACATTCCAAACTACCAAAGAGATCATCGATATTAACATAATAGGAATGTCACACCTATACATACTACATCATATGCAGAAAGTAATCTAACATGCAAATGAAAGCATAAGATAACATAATCTAATATATGCTAATCATCAATGAAAGGATACATATCCACCATCATGAAGGACGCATCAACCACGATGTCTCAAATGGATCTCAAATGATAAGAGTGGAAAAACACTACCACCAAACTGCGTGGTACTTAAGTGATCCACTCCCAACGTGTTGAGGAGATAATCTCAAGTCCCAAATAGGTTATCCAAATCACATAGCATAAATCTCTATAAGTCCAAGAATCCTAAAAGTATACTAACTCAAAGGTTCCAACACAAAACTGACATCTAAATCCTAGAGGCACAAAATGACATGTAGGAAACCTACTATGCAAGTAGGAAAGTGTCATCTCATATATCATGTAGAAGTTACCTTGGTAGTTAGCTATACTCCACAAGTCCCTACTGATCCTCATGCGGCCACTAGTATCCTCTCATACTAACAAGGCCTACTATGGAATGCAAGGTCACAACCAAGCATTCTCTCTACTCCCATCCTAGTCTGTACAAGCACTCGAGGCATGGGTGAGAACAAAACAATTATCTGTTTAGGTTCATTTAGTTAGTTTTAAGTGTGAATGTTTTCACTTATTAAACAAATTACAATGAGTTACCCTAGCAGCCTCTTTGGGCCTCGGCTCCCATTGCAAGCCACTTCTCGACACTATAAGCAGACAACCTACCCTAAGCTCATGTAATCATAAATCACCCCAGTCCTATACAAGTGACTGGAAACAGAAATCAAAAGATAATCCAAAATAAGAACATCAAATATCCACACTAATAGCATCAAATCTCCATGAGCAACTGAAAAGCATCCATAGAAAATCATGACCTCAACAATTCTCTATTGGCAACTGAAGCATCATTGATAATCAAAAGTATCCATTCATTTTCAATAACCAAAATATATCTCAAAATCATACTGATTGAAGGCTCCAAAATGGTTGAGTCAAAACATGTCACAACATGAGATCATAAATCAACATTTCAATCCCATCATGGCGACTAGAAAATATCCAAAGGATAACTGATTGATGACTCAAAAATGGTTAAGTCAACTGTCTCATACATAAGTATCTCAACTATAACAATCAGTAATTACAAACATTTCATAGAGCATTCCATCACATAACCATGGTTGGGTTTATAATGATCAAAAATAAGACATCATCATGACATCACAATCATAACCACTGAGCCTCTGGTAGACATCCTATAACTAGTCAACACTAGTCAACCCAAAACCCAAAACAAATAGCATAGAAAAAAACATAATGCAAGTACATGTTTTGGTTTTGCTAAAAATTACATACTTGAATTAAATGTGGAGGTTTTCAGTTTCCATTTCCAATTTTGGATAATGAATGGAGGAACATTTTGTATGTTTTCCCAACCCATGTTTATGTTTGATAGACAAAAGTTTCTCTCCCAAAACCATTAGACTCAATTTTCTAATTGTTCTATTGTTTATATAAACATTGTTCAAAAAAGACTCCTATCGAGTTCTAATATTCAATTAACAATTCTAATGAACCCAATAATTGCATAATTCAAAACTTTGATTTATAACACATTCTAATAATTAACCCTAATTAAACAAATTTTAATTAAGTTAAATATCTTTCCACTTTTAATAATAGTTGGCAAGCTATTATTAATACCTTAGTTCATTTATCTTTTAAAGGAATGATCCATTCATTCAATCTTTTAAATATAATAATTATTTATAAATTATATATATATACATATATATCGATATACATACATACATACATACATACATACATACATATATATATACATACATAAATAAATAAATATATATATATATATTAACAATAATAACATTTTATAAAAAATCAAAATATAAAATCGAATCACAAATCATGTCATATCTTTGACCCACGATATCAAAGTCGGTATCATTTACATATGATAAAAATGCCACCAAAGGAAGGGGTGTCGTGCGGGCCTGCTGTCGCAAGCATGCGACAGTGTTGCAGACTCTGCGGCAGCAATGCTACCGGCCTCTACCACAAGTACAAAGTGGGGTGGGGGTATGGGCTTGTCCCTCCCCACCCACTTAAATGTGCATTTCTCAACCAAACGTATTATATATACGACTCGGTTTTAATAAAAAATTTATAAACATTTTACAAAAAATGTAAATCGCAGAGCGATATGACATTTGATCTTTCAATAAGATATATATATATATGTATATATATATATATATGTATATATGTATGTATGTATGTATCTATGTATGTATGTATGTATGTATGTATATATAAATGTATTTATGTATATATATACATATATATGTGTATACATACATACATACATACATACATACATACATACATACATACATACATACATACATACATACATACATACATACATACATACATACATACATACATACATACATACATACATACATACATACATACATACATACATACATATATATATATATATATATATATATATATATATATATATATATGCATGCAGATCTGAGTTAACATGTCCATATCAACACAATTTATAAGGGCTTTCAATTCTAAGAAATCCATAAAATATTTGTTCTCCAAATTTCTCAATAAATTTTTCTAATGGATTTGGCTATAATTTAAACCCTCGCCTCGTCTTCTCTTCAGATCTATGCATATAAAGTTTTCTCAAATAAATTTTAACTACCCATATTGAGAAAGAATACAACCAAAAATAGGAAAAACCCTCAGAAAACATATTGAAGACACGAAGAAGACAGGAAGTGCAAGATGAAAAAATAGCATAAGAAAAATCACAAGAGTCTACTAGGATTCTGATGCTAATTCACTTCTCCTCAAAAATTGTAGAGCAAGCTCCTTCCTTCTCCCACGTTCCTGAGACCTCCAATGCTCCAAAAATGCTGCCCCCTTAGCCCTAGGAGTGCTCAAATATAAAGGACTCTTAGGAAGCACCTAGAATGTCTCTAGAAACAACTAGAAGGTATAGATAACTAAGCACAAGCTTTTTCCAACCTTCTAGATGAGTCATAAGGTTGTAGACACCATGTGCTTAATTGGTACACTAACCCCCGTGTTGTTGACACATGAGAAATAAAAAAGGCGTGTTTACTCCTAGGCAAGCTTATAACTTTTATTTTAATTTTTATAACTTTCATTTTAATTTTTATAAATTTTATTATTATTATTTATTTATTACTTTATTATTATTTTATAATTATTATTAATTTTAGTTTCTAATTTTCTTTTATTTAATTCTTTTTTTCTCAATTAATTCTCATTTAATTAATTATAGTCAAAATATCAAAGATCATGATATTATATTAATTATCTCCAAATAATTAATTTATTAATTAAATCTATTTATTAAGACTTAATTAATAAAAAATTCACCATAGACCTCCAAGATAAAATATAAAAACCCATCATAGAACAATTCATACAAAATCAGTCTAAAGGGTTAAAAATCACAAATTATGTCATCCGACACATTCGAAATGTAAAATATCTAGATACTTGTCCTATGTCTCTAGGACAATGGTTTTAAGGGTTTGGGATTTGGACTTGAGAATTTATCTCCCTCCTCTTATCATTGAGATAATATAATAGGGTACGCTCATCCTAGCAATTCAGGGAAGTTGATACCCGATACCTACAACCTACATAAAAACCATGCATGTACATACAATATATATAATATTAAGCTAAACAAGCAATGGTAGGAAGTGGTGCATTGTGTAGATCCCGACTAGTAGGTGACTATGACTCCCTTCCTTAACCACATTAGAAATGTCATACAATAAGAACAAACACACACACCATACACATGCAAGTATGGGGTAAGTATCCATAATAAAACACATGAGATAATAAAACATCTAACTAATCATCATCAATAACTAAAAGCAATGTAATGATCATCATGCATACATGAAATGTAAGGTCTAAATGATCTCATCATATATCAACTGAATCCATAACAGAATATCTAATAGTCTCAAAACAATACCAATAATCCATCAACATAAAGCTAGTCTAACATAGTCTGATAATAATAGTAACAATGTGTCCAGAAAAATGTGAACGAGGTCAGGCACTACAGATTTTCTTATTTGTCTCTTAAGACATTCTCATCTTCTCCATAGATGGTATTTATTTTATCCCACATTTGTTTTGAATTCTTGTGCTCTTTTAGGTCATCAAATTTAGCATACCTTAGGATTGAAGCAATCCCTGACATTGATTGATTATGTTCTTGATTTTTGTTTAGTTGTTGAGCAATTAGGGGGACTATTGTTATGTCCACATATGCATTGTAAAGAGCATTGAATGCAACATCACCAATACTAGATATATGTATCCTTGTCAACTTTTTCCATGAATAAAAATTTTGTTTCTTCAACTTTGGTATATCTCTTTTGTATGCCCTAATCTTTATCTTTGAGTACCTTCAAACTTCTCTCTACAAGCACTAATACACTAATACCAATTGTTCGAATATTTAGAATAATTGAAGGGTTGGTGAATTAGTTATCCGAGGTCTAGATGTAACATTTTAAAATAAATACTTAAACAACTTTATAGCTTATCATTCAACTTCTTGAACTCTACTATAAGCTTTTAGCAACATTAGCTAGTTGTCCACTATTCTAAAATAAAAAACTTTTCAAAATGTAAACTTTAATTAGTAAAACATCATAATGAAATCCACACAATTTTGATACTAGGATTTAACATGGAAACCCAATTTGTTAAAAACTACTAGCAACATGTCACTGATTTTCACTCTTCTAAAGTGATCTTGTTAGGAGCCAACCCTATTCAAGGCTACAATACATAATGTTAAATGTGACCTTGTTAAAGGATTTAATCACCCTATTAGGAGGGGACTTGTTAGAAGACATTATAACATTCCATTAGAATATCACCCAGTTAAAGGATATATATAGACTATTAAGGCCTTATGATTGTTAGGGGTAAGGCCATAATAATGGTTCTCACTTTCCATCATGAAGAAATTGGATGGAAAGTGTGAATTTTTTCTCTAGGGGCTTCAAATGAAGCCTACACTTTGAACAAAGATCCCCTAGGGCATTGTTCAAAGTCATGGCCCTACGGGCCCTTTTCAATGCCCTAGGCTTCATTAGAAGCCCCTTGTGCCAATTAACATGGTGGGCTTCAAAAAAAGCTCCTAAAGCTAATAAATTCTGAAAAAGTGAGCCTAGGGGCTTCATTTGAACCCCCTGGGGGCCAATGAGAGGCCAAAAAGTGGGCCATGGGGGTTCATTCAAACCTCCATGGAGCCACCCAAACTAATCCTAAGGGGATATAAATGAAGCCCATTTCATATGAAGCCTCTTTAAAGGCTTCTTTCAAAGCCCCCTTTATTCAAATGTCACAACATATATGTTTTTACAAACTTCCTAAATTTTCAATCAAATTTTGCCATTTTGAGGGCTCAAACAAGAGATAAATAGGTCCATTTTTTGAAACTAAATATATCACATTCTTGTACTCTGAATAAGATTTATAATGACTATAATTTTAACATACATTGTGTTTAATGTCATATTTTTTTGTTAATTTTATTAAATATAGGTTGGTTGGCCATTTCATAAATCTTTGTTTGAAGTAGTATTGTGGGACCACCATCAGGTTAGCCTTGATTTAAGGATTTTGAATATTGTTCACAATGGTTAGAAAGCAATAGTAGTTTTGATTTATTAATTTCAACTCACTTTTCATGTATAGATCTCTCTTCATCTCTCATTTATTGATTCATTGTCTAACATCCACAATTATCTCAAACTCTTATTCACTTGGCAACCCTTCAAGAAATCACCCTTCACTTCTTCTCAACTCAATTAAACCTTCATCTTAGATTCACTATTCAATAACATTAGTAACAATTTCAAATCTTTGGAACTTTTTCACATGCCCATAGCCTCTCTATACTCTACACACTCTATAGAAAGTTTTCCTTTGTACTTCATTAAAAAGGTAATTCTTTAATCTTTTGCAGTTTAATCAACATTGTGGATCTTAGGGTTCACATTTTGATCCATCAAATACAATGTATATGTTTACCATTTTATTTATCTCTTTCTTTTATAGAAACTTCTCCTTTAATTCATCGATCCTTATCTTCAACATGAACTCCATATCCTAAGAAATCAACTTAGTTAGCTATAAATTATGATTCCTTGCAAATAGATAAAATATTTTTCCTAGGCCAACATTGTGTTCTGATACTTAGTCATCACTGGGTTAATTGATCAATATTAAACTTCTTGGCACATATTATGTCACTCAGTCAATATTGAGGCTCAATCAACACTAACTTTACCTTGCGCTTACTGTTGGAAATATTCAAGAATGTGCTAAGTTACTGAGAGGGGAGGGGTGAATCAATAATTTCTAAAACTTTAACAATTTCAATTCTTAATCCAATAATTTGATTAGCACTTAATTTATCATATCTGATCTAACTGCATGCATGTGAAACTAAAAACATGAAAGTGTCCATAACACTTTAACACAAAGATTTGGTGACCCAGAAACCTTCCAAGTAGAAAGTAAAACTAGATTGGGGATGATACCCAAAAACTTTAGTACTATAGCATAAAGTTGGCCTGTTAAGGCTTACATTGATCACTTATGATGATCTACCTTGTTAGGATCAATTAGGACTACTAGGTCCACCTTGTGGGAGGATTTACAAATATACAATGAAGTATGCACCTAGTAAAGAGATTTATGAAATATTGTTAGGTCTACCTTGTTAAAGGATTTTGACTAGTTCACCTAATAGGATGAAGTAGTACTAGATCTTTGATTTGCAACTGAGTTTACTAAAAGAGATTCTTTTTTGTACTAATCACCTTTCTTTGATAGATATGTCACTTTTTCTCCTTATGTTGTTATGGCCTTTACAATTTTCTCTTTTTCTATCACATTCATAACTTTAACTTTCACATCTACATTCACATTACATCCATGCATAAATTGGATATGATACAATACATTACATATATATCAATCCAATTATATAAAATACAAATTTAGCTAGGATACAAGTTAACACAAATATTACAAAGTTAGCTCACATGAAGACACTTGGGTTCTAAAGACTAACTTGGTGAGGTTCTCGTACTTGGTATCCACTACCAATACTTGACATTGTCATGTACTCGATAGATGTAGAAACTCAGTCCATACTGATCACTTTCAAGTGGTCTTGAACTTGGTCTACACTAGTGACTTGATAGATATTGTGCAACTCAACAAATACTAAATCACTTGGTTAGCAAAGAATAGCTTGGTTAACATTGGCTTCACATCTCATGATCTACGAACTCGATAGATATTGCAATTCTTGGTAATCATTGTTAAACTTGGCATATACTTAAATGCACAATTTGAACTATTGGACTTCACACTAACTGAATCTTCTTGGTAACCACTAAGATTTGTCCATAGAACTCAATAGCAATAGTATAACTTGGTAACAACTAAAATGCTTGGCAAACACTATAAACTAAACAATGAGCTCGGTAGCTATACACAATCTAAATAAGTGTGTCACTAATAACAAACTTAATTGATATGTCAACAATCTCTTCCTTTTGCATTAGTGACAAAAACACTTATTAGCCAAAACTGAATACCTTGTATTCATCACCATGTGATACTAGCTCAGTAAAGTATACTATGTTTTTTGAGATTTTTCAAAATTGATTTTGTAAGGTATACACAATATACTATACATATTTTGCTTTATACAACATGACTTACTAATCATTTCACACTTGTTACAAGTTCTCCCCCATAGCATATTTCTCCTCATACTATTTGTCTCTCTATGTACATGTCTTACTTCCCCATAGCATATGGCTTTCTCCAATATAACTTTTCTCCCCCTTTTTGATAGTAATGTAAAAGCTTTATTCTAACTTATTTATATATAAATATCAAAATGGGATAATAATTTAGAATGTGCCTTGAAAATTATTGCCAAGGTTTTATCACAATTTTCTTGTAGGACCTTGCATGTATGAAGTGCAATTTGTACCTCTACTAATAGTTCAACCATATTGTTCACAATAGAGAAGTTATTATCATGGATCAAAGTTTTTGAAGATACAATATGTTTCAGCATTACATCCATGATTGGAAGGATCATATTTTGTATGTCAATCAATGTTGATTAGATCCTTGCTTCTTCTTTTAGTAATTTATCTTATGTGTTTGACAAAAATCTAATTTTATTGAAATGTGCAGAGCTTGAGCTAGGGTAAAGTTTCAACTGATGAGCACTAGCCTTTAGATCTATATCTATTTTGGATAATTTCTCCTTTATTTAATTTGTATACTTAGAGACATCACATAGTTACCCAAAAAGTGATGACACATTTGAATAGGACAATTCAAGATTGACCAAAATTGTAGAAACCTCTACTTGATAAATGGCTATTTGTTGAGCAATGTGTTCTAGCATTTTATTATTAATTATTTTTTCAGCCTTTTCCACTAGCTTATCTTGTGCATTGGTGTCATCATTGAATTTTTGGACTACTTCTGCTAGCTGATACAAAATAGGTTGAGAAGAATCAACCTCAATTCCTATTGCCTTGGTCAAAATGTTCTTGGCATCTTCAATTATCTTATATTCTTTATCTCTCTCCTCTCTTAGTCTTTTTTGTTTAGCCTTTTTCAGAAGGAGTTTACCAAATGTTTGCATTTGGTCTAGAGTAAGCTTGTAGATATCCCAATTGGGGATTACTATTTCCTCATCTAAATCAATGTCTTCCTCTAACTTTTTTCCTTTCCCCAAAAATTTTGTGCTCGGTTGAACCTTAGGCTCAACTGTCCTTGCACTTATTGCTTTTGTATCTAGAATGGAAACAATAGTAGGCATACTTGGGCTTGTAGTAAAAATTGATACTATACTAACTGATGGAATACTTACTAAAATACTTGAAGAATCCAAAATTTATGAAATCAAAATTGTACTACCCAAAATTGAAGTAGTCAAAGCTAGTGTACTTAACACTAATGTACTCAAAATTGAAGTACTCAACTCAGTAGATGAAGAATGCATCTATAATTTGGTGGAAGTTGCTTCTATTAGTGAAGTGCTAAGCTAAGTTGGGGCAAAGAGTGATTGGACATTTGATGTATCATTAGTAGTCACAATCAAACTTGTTAAAGTTATCTCCATACTTGATGTAGTCAATGGTTTTCTCGGGGAGTGAGGAAATGATGAAATGACTATTGTAGCTATCTTGACTAGGTTAGTCTCCTCATCATCTTGCTTTTCTTCCTCAACAACCTCTAGACCTTGATCTTCTTCATCTTCTTCATTATTAAAATGAGTCACTCTTCAATATTCTCTTCCTCATCTTTCTCCTTATCTTCTTCTTCTTCATCATCATCATTTACTTCAACTAGAAATTCACTTGGTTTATGAAGATGAGAAATATTTTTCCAAGTGTTTGTAACATTTCTAACAACATGCTCAATGTCTTTGATCAAAACCAAACAAGTATTAAACTATAGAGTCAATTTTTCTTTATTTTTCTTTATTTTTCTTCAATGACTCTTTCACCTCAGCATCTAGTATGCTCGATAATAATTTCCTCAAGCTTTATACATAAATATCTTTGACTATTTTCATATCAAAATCCCATCTTGGCTTTATCTTTTCTAATAATTAATTGGGAACTTGAGAAGTGAGCTGATCTACTGAGTATTTCCACTTACCCATTTTATTCAGCACTAGGTCTTCAACTTTCTTTTGCTTAGCCTTAGTCTAAAATTTATCATCCTTGCTCCTTCTTACAATTTCTTTATCCTATATTAGAAGGTGGGTGGAGGTATATTGAATATAATGTCACCTCCTTCCTTGTTAGCTTTCTTCCATGGCATCCTTATGAAGACTGTAGTGGATGACTTTGCAGGCTTGGTGAAGATCACCTTGCCCTTTTCCTTCAAAGGCTATTCTTCTTTCTTATATTCTTCCTCATCCTCTACTTCCTCCACATTATCACCTTTTCCATCAGTTATCAAGGGAGTTGCACTTGATTTCAACTTTTCTATCCTTCTCTTTCCTTTTTTGACTGTCTATGGGAGCTCTATTTCTAGTTCAATTCTAGCCTTGGCTTCATCATACACTCCAACATAAGGAGCCTTGGGATCAACTAATTCATTGACAAGGGCTTCAATGATGTCCTTTTTCTCATCAATATTAACCTCATAGGTAAGAGGTTCTACCCATGCAACTCTAGGCTTAATTGCCTAGATATACTCCTTGTCACTATCCACCATGAAGCATACATTATCCTTATAATCTTCTACTAACTTCTTGAGAATCCTAAACCTATTGTTCATTTTCTCCTTGAATACATCAAAGTAGTTGTCCATGATGCTATTGTAGTTCTCACCCATCTTAGCAATATACTCATTTATTTGGTAGAGCACAGGCACATCTTTTCTCTAGACTATAGTGCCTTTAGAATTGAAGAACTTCTGTACGTAAAAGAATAGGAAATTTAAAAATGAACCAAAATTTCATAGGTTGTTCTTTGATGTTATTATACTTTCCATGTTTTTTTTGAACTATATTAATACTAGGTCAGCAAGGTCATATGACAATTTATTCTTAACCACTTTGTATGCCAAATTCACTACTTCACATGAAACACTATTTAGTAAACTTGAACTATATATCTTGTGTTTAATAAGATGAAATCCAAATTTTAATTCTACATTAATGACACTACTGATTTTCATTCCTCTACCATCCCATTGAGCTAGAGTTTTCTTCTCCAAGTTTTCCCGACCTAGGGTTTTTATCATTTTAGCTTTGGCTAGCATAGGGAGGCTAGCAATTTGATGAATCATCTTCTTTGTTATTAAAATTGGTTGTTCTAACCATAGTTTTCTATTATGCACCTGGCTAAGGATAAACCTAATCCATTTAATTTGAAATTCTTGGGGCATATGAGGGATAGTTTCAACCCTTTGGCTTCTAGATGTTGATGCTTGGGTTTTAAGGCTCTATTTACACATAACTAACCTAGGGCATCATCCATTTCTAGAGTACCAATTTCTTGAATAGCACATTTGAAATGAGTACAAATGTCATTAATAGGAAGTACCTTAGGAGGAATTTGGGATTGAGCTCTACTTGGATCTAGGGTTTTAGCAACCATAGGAGTGAGCTTGAAATTTGGTTCTTTCCATTCAACTCCATGAACCAACATGTTAGATTCTTTCTTGATCTTGCTACTACTAGATGCCATTTTATCTTGGTAGATTGAGAGAACTTCAAAAAACTTTTGCTGGAAATTTGCTCAAATTGCTTTGATTGCACTCAAAATAAATCTTTACAATAGTACTTGAAAATTCATGGTAAGAAGTGAACTCAATTTTGTGCCTTTTGATAATTTTTTTCCATTAATGCTTAGTATGAAAGTAAATATGTTGACAAAATATCATCCACCACATGGCATTGATTACTCATTGACATCTTTATGACTCAGTAACCATAGGTGTCTTTATTACTCCTAACCTTGCTCTGTAGAGTCTATGACCTGACCTTACTTGTTAGAGAAGGTAACTTAGTAATAACTGATACCAATCTTGCTTAGTGATCCCTTTCTATCTTGAATATAGATTTGGATCTTTGTTACGTTTCAACTAGAACTGATTTGGATGTCTTCTTTGATAGCCTAGTTCTAGTTCTCCTTTGAGAACTTAATTAGAAATGGTAGAATCACCCAATTCTTGAGTGAATTGACCATGATTTCTTGGACCAATATCCTTGGTAAAATTAGGAATCCATTGCTATCTCATTAGCTTTTAGATGTTATTATCTTTTTCCTTCTTCTCATCTTCAATTCTACTAGTATTCATACAGTTATTGGCAAGATGACCAAGTTCTATAAAAATGAAACATCTTTTGGTGGTATCTTTTTTCCTCATATGAGGTTTAACATAATTCATACCAATGTGTCAAAATTCTCCATAGTAATGACATCTGCACTAGGTATTGTAGTTCTACAAATATTGCTTTCACAATTTTCTCTATAAGATTTAATGTCTAGGTTTTGCATTTTGAAGCCTTGTGTCCATGTTTCTTACATTTATGACAATTGCCTACAAATCTAGGTTTCTCTTTGCATTCATTATCCCTATGACCATGCTGATTACAATTATAGCATGTTCCATTGAATTTTGCTTTTCCATTGCTCCAACATTTGTTTGATGTATGACCTATCTTACCATAGTGATTGCATGTAGGTCTTTGATTCTTTTGAGCACCTTGTTTAGAGGTTTCACCTTTGTCTTTGTATCCAATTCTTGCTTTTCCCTTTTCCCTATAAAGGTTTTTCTCATTCAATTGATTCATGTCTACTTGAGATTTCATGATTCTCTTATTGATTTGCAATCTCTCTTCAATCTTTCATTGATTTTTCTTTTAGATTTTAGATCAATTTTTTTCTTTTTTCATTGATTTACCTTTTAGAATTTAGATCATTCCTCATTCTTTCATTTTAAAATCTTAAGCTCATGATTTCCTCATTTTCATTGGAGAGATGATCAATAAGGTCTACTTGCTGAAGAGATTGATTCTAGATTTCATTATTCCTTCCATCTATCTCTTCTTTTATCTTGTTTCTCTATTCTAAGACTTCACATAACCTTACTAACTGAATTTCTTGTTCTCTTTTTATCTTTCTTACCTCTTCTTGTAGGGAACCATTCTTCTCTAGGAGTTCTTTGATTGCATAATTTGCTTCATCTAACCTACTTAAAGGGTGAAAGTCTTCAATTCTTTCTTCAATGTAAAGATGATTATTCATTTGATTTGCAAGTTCCTTTCTTCTTTCCATGGATTGGGAAAGTTTCTTGTTAGCTTCTTGAGTTAGGCAATGGCCATCTCTAGATCCAACTTTTCTTTGTCAATAGCTTTGTCAAGTCTAAATATCTTCATATCCTTGAACTCTGCTCAAGCTGTCAAACTTTCTCTTGAGAACCACAAAGCTCTAATACCAATTGTTGGAAATATTCAAGACTATGCTAAGTTACTGAGAGGAGAGGGGTGAATCAATAACTTCTAAAACTTTAACAATTTCAATTCTTAATATAATAATTCAATTAGCACTTAATTCATCACATTTGATCATCTAATTCCATGCATGAGAAATTGAAAATATGAAAGCATCCATAACACTTTGACACAAAGATTTAGTGACCTAGAAAACTTCCAAGTAGAAAGTAAAACTAGGGTGGAGATGATACTCACAAACTTTAGTATTGTAGCATAAATTTGGCTTACTAAGGCTTACATTGATCATCTCTAATGATCTTCCCTATTAGCAGTAATTAAAACTATTAGGTCCACCTTGTGAGAGGATTTACAAACATACAATGAAGTATGCACTCGATAAAGAGATTTATGAAAGACTGTTAGCTCTAGCTTGTTAAAGGATTTTGACTGGTTCACCTATTTGATGAAGTAGTAGTAGATCTCTGATTTGTATTTGAGTTTTCTAAAAGAGATTCTTTTCTATAATCATCACCTTTTTGTGATAGATGTCACTATTACTCCTTATGCTATTATGGCCTTTACAATTTGCTCTTTTTTTACTACATTCGTAACTTTAACTTTCACATCTACATTCACATTACATCCATGCATACATTGCATATGATACAATGCATTACATATATATCAATCTGATTATACAAATTATGAAGTTGGCCATGATACAAGTTAACATAAATATTACAAAGTTAACCCACATGAAGATAGTTGGGTTTTGAAGACTAACTCAGTGAGGTTCCAATACTTGGCATCCACTATCAATGCTTAACATCATCATGCACTCAGTAGACATGGAGGTTCAATCCATATTGTTCACTTTCAAGTAGTCTTGAACTTGGTCTACACTAGTGACTTAGTAGATATTGTGCAACTCAAAAAATACCAAATTACTTGGTTAGAATAAAGTAGCTTGGTTAATACTAGCTTCGCATCTCATGATCTTCAAACTCGATAGACATTGCAATGCTTAGTAACCATTGATAAACTCAACATATATTGAAATGCATAGTTTGAACTGCTAGACTTCACATTGACTAAATTTTCTTGGTAACCATTGAGATTTGTCCATAGAACTTGGTAGAAAATATAGAACTTGGTAACAACTAAAATTCTTGGAAAATACTTTAAATTGAACAACAATCTTGGTAGCTATACACAATCTAAATAACTGTGTGTCACTTATAACAAACTTGACTGATATGTCAACACTTACTATAGCTCAGTTGAAACTAGCATCGCTTGACATGTTCATCAAAATTCGTTAGTCTTCTACTTTGTTACTTTGTAAAGCCTATACATTTGATTTATCTTTTCTCACACTTTCAAGACTTGAGCATTACTATCTTCTCCACTTACAAGATGATTTAGAAAATCACTTTATGTTGTCAAAGTCCAACTAATCAAATGTCTACTTGTAGTTTCCCCATCATAACTCAACCTATCCTCTAGATTATTTTGTTATGAATAACTTCTCAAATCCTCTTCATCAATCAAATAGATTTGAAATTTGGGTTAGACAACATTGTCTCACCAATACATTTGACATCAATGACAACATAATAATTATTCCAATTGTAGTTTACAACAAAATACATGTATGCAATTTTTAGTGCTTTATGAAAAAATTGAAGTTAGATAAAATTATTTCAATTAAGGATCCTTATGGAGTTCGGAACAAATTGAAATAGATCTATGAAATAAATGGAGTTAACTTATCTAAGAAACTAATAGCTAGAAAACTTTATGAGTATCTAAGAATGGAAAAAGGTGAAGATAATAATGGCTAATTTTAATGGATACAAAATGTATATGAATAAAATCAAGAATCAAGATGGCAATATCATTGATGAAGATGTCATGGAAAAGATCTCAAAGTCATTACCAAATAGTTATAGTGACAAGATCTTGAATATATAATAAGTTTATGATCAACAAAAAATAACTAGGAACCAATTGTTTAGAACCTTTATTCTATTTGAGTTGAGGAAGTTTTCAAAAGAGAAAAGTATATTTGAGATAGATTTAAAAGAAATGAAGGTAGGGGATGATGATGAATAAAATATGATGAAAGTGAAATTTTAATGGTACTATAAAATAAATAGGTATGTTACCACTTAAATTTTAGATTTGTAAGAATTTAGTCATTTGGCTACTAGATGTCTAGATGAAGGTGTTAGATAAAAATTCAAGAAGATCAATAAGAAAGCTTACTATGTTAATTAATATTATATTATATCATATGATGAGTAGGAAATAGAAGATTGTCCATTTTATGTTCAACAAGATGAAAAATGTGGATTTTATATTTCCAAAATTTGTTTTGAAATAAATCATGATGTTGATAATACTTTGTATGTTAGAAGATATAAGAGTTATGTGTTTAATTGATATTAGATATTCTAATAATATGTCTAGTTATAGGATTAAAAATGAAACACTTGAGAAATATGATGGTGGTCCAATTAGTTTTTAGTTATGATATGGAAACAAATATTGTCAGTATAGGTTAAATTATTTTGATGGGAAGAATATTAACAAGGGATTCTATGTCAAGGGTTTATGCCATAATATTTTGAGTGTTACATAGATGTTTGAGAATGGCTATGATGTTGTGTTCAAGAACCAAGGTTTTAAGATTGAGGAGAGAAATAGAATAGTGATCATAGTTGTAAAAAGGATTAAGTGAATACTTATCAACTTGAAGGATCCATAGAATAATTTTTCCTATAATATACTCTTTAGGTTTATTTTAGATCAAAACTCCAAATAGAGGGTAGAAGAAAGAAGTTGGGTCTCAATTCTGCAAAAGTCTGTGGATTAAGATCATGCTCTTTTAGAAATTGGTACCCATATTAGGCTTGGGTGCCCTATCCAAAATTTAAAAAATAGGCACCTATTTTTTTTAAATTATGTGCTTTTTTTTTTAATTTTCAAAAAATAGGTACTTGTTTTTTTTTTTCAAATTGTATTTTTAAAAATCAGGCACTTGTTTTTTACTTTTAAAAAACAATAACCTTTTTTTATAAAATATATATATATATATATTTTTTTTTGGGGGTGGGGGGGCTTTTAAAAGCTTTTTAAATGTCAATTTGACTTTTTTCAAAATGAGTATCTATTTTTTGAATTTCAAATAATCGGTGCCCATTTATTACAACATGGGGCAAGTTTTTTCTTCGGCCTCTAACTTTGGTATGAGATAGGGTTGGTGAGACCAAATGCGTTCACCTCTCAAGATTTACCTAAGGCATTGAACTAACCAATTCATGTCTAGCCATAAATTTAAGAGGGTCTTCACGATCAATTTTTTTTTATGAAATGTAAACCCAATAGAGTTCTCACTGTCCTAATTTCAAAAATATAAAATTTTTAGTGTTATGAGTTTATTTACTATTTTTGCATTATTTTTTATTCAAATGTGGTTCCTATATGTAAAATAGTGAGTTTCAATAAAACTTTAATAACTTTTTTATTTTATGATTTTTGTTAAATTAATTTACATGTTATCAATCTACATACAATTCTTTTGAAATTTAAAAAAGCTGAAAAAAAGTATCAAAATTTGATCAAATAATGGTGTTTGTAGATGAGAGGTTCTAAACTTTACCATTATAGCCAATTTAAAATTAATAATTAAAAAAATATTCAATAAAAAATTAAGGAAAAATATTATCACAAATCTTTGGTATGTTAGGTTCCTTTCTTTAAAGGGATTTACAAACATTCATTTATTTGTTTCAAATTATGGTGCTCATACATAAGTGCGGTCTAGTCTTGAAACAAAGATTTTGAAAATGTGGTAGTTATAGATCCATACCAAAAAAAATTCTATCATATGGGTACACAAATAAATTACATATTCAAATAGTAGATTCCAAACACTACAATTTTCATATGTGATTTTTTTTTTTTAATATTCAATATCTAAATGCCTTAAATTTTGACATCAATTGACAAAAAAAATTCCAAAATAGAAAAAACACTTCACTTTTTCCCAAAAGTGAGACCCAACTTGTTGTACCTACCCTATAATCATATGCTACCTCTAAAGATTTTTTTATTTGACTATTGTTATGTATGATGTTTTTCTAGAAGCCAAATTTCAATAAGAACCAAAATAGTCACATGTTGTGAAAATGAATAAGGTTTTTAGAAATTTAACAGGGCAAAAAAACATTTTGGATTATTGTACCCAAAAAATAAATATTTCATGTTATAGTAATGTACAAATTGGTTATGATTTTTAGATAACTATAGAAGTACAAGTGATGCATCTTGCTTCCTTGAATCTTTATTAGTTTCTTGGTTAAGAAAGAAGTGGGATTATGTAGCATTACAAACTATTTAATTAGAGAATATTTTTCCCTCCTCATTTTATACTTAGATATTATTTAGAAATTTAGTTTGAATGATATAGGTAGAGTGTTTGCATTAGAGTAAAAATTATTATTTATGCTTTACTTAAGTTTGCTTAGGATAAACACATTTATTTATTAGTTGTCATCTAGGCATTAGCATACTTTCATGTATTGACTTGTTTACAACATAGGAGTTTCTTCCTACCTTGTCATACTTATCCTCTCACCTACTTGGAGGGTAATCTACTTTTCATGGGCATATGTTGAGTTTTCATGCTTAACTCCTAGCACTTTCTAACTCATTCTAGAAGCTTCCTAGATGCCTTTATAAATAGCCTCTCCTAGTGTATTTGAATATCATATTGCATAGCACTTTACCATTTATCTGAGAATACAATTTTCTTATTTTCAGACAAAACCCTTACCTCTTCTTTTCTTTTTCATCTTTGTGACAGGTTTTCTATGTGTAGGTGATTTGAGGGCTTGTGGATTTGATTTGCATAGTTTCTCAATTCCTACATGGTATTAGAGTTAGATATATTGTAGCTTGTTCAATATTTGGAGAAAAAGGAGAAAGAGGGTTTGACATAATAGATCTAACATTTTTTGGGCTTTTTAATTTCTTTATTTTTTGGAGGTGCAATAGTCGTGATTTAGAAAAAATAACTATAGAGGTGATTTTCAAAGAGCTATATCTCCCTCATATGGACTCATTTTTTTGAGCAATTTGTTTTTATTTTGGGCTAGAATTTTGTGATCTACACATTGGTGCTGGAAGTTTGGCATCTCTATTCCTAAATTTTTCTACAACTCAATAATCCCATTTTTTGCACCTTCAAAGGCTTCATTCAGGCTCATATGGACACATATTTCAATGATATTTTTAAAAAAAGTTCATGATTTAGTGTCTACTTTCTAGATTTGGAATCAATTTGGAGTAATATTGAGATCCTATTTTTGGCATTGAATTAGAGGCTTCAATTTCCTCCCTCTCTACATCTAGAATCCAGGTTCTTTTCTTAGATTTTACACTTTCCATAATTTTTTTCTTTTCTATTTGAGGGATATCTTTATATGTTATGGAGAAGAGCATTTTCTTTTCTATAATTTACTTCAGAATATATCATTTTGCTTCCATCTTCTTCTCTCAATGTTAGATCCTTCTATGACTTGGCTCACACCACTCAACTATCACACCTAGAAAGCACAAATGACTAGGCTTCTCATTTCATGAGGCTTATGGTCATTTCTAAATGAGAACTAACATATTTTGTAGCACCCTTCTGAGGTTCTTTAGCATAGAAACAAAATAGAAAAAAATCATGGGATTGATTGCATTGTATATCTCTGATAGTCTATTGTTTCACTTGGATGGTTTGACCACTCCCTGGGCTATTTGGACCAAGTTTTGCAACTTTTTTGGCATAGTGAATGAATTCTAGGCACTTCAACTTCATGTAGAGTTGACTTTTTGATGAAGTTCAAATCTCTCTATATAGTTTTGCAAGGATGTGGGAAAAACAAAATGGATGATGAGTGTATCTTTTTTATAATCTTAAAGTTGCATGGATAGTATCAGATCTTTTCTTCTACTTTCTACTCCACTATGGCTACCTTTGGTAATAGACATCAAATGCCCTCTTTTAAGACATTTTGTGATAGGTTAACTCATGAATTGTCCAAGCTCACTCAGATGGATTCACTTATAGGTTCACAGTCATAGGAATCGCTTGCCAAGGATATATAGGAGTAGAAGCTGAAGCTGATATCTGATTCCTCTTCTTAGCACTTTGTTGGTCCATCCTCTTCTTCTAAGAAGAAGGAGAAAAAGAAGAATGAGACTCCTACTTGTTCTTATTTCCAAAGAGGATTTAATAATGATGCATGTTATTTTTAGAAGAGATTTGATGGCTATGAGAAATATATTATAGATTTGTAAGCTCTTCTTCAGAAGAACACTATTTCTTCTCCATCCTCTTCTACCTAATAGGGGTCTACCTTTTAGTCTTCTTCCATAAATTCTTCCTCTACATCAGATTTTGGATAGGGTCACACATTACAAGTATCCATTGCATCCCCTTCCCAAGTCCCTTGGATACCAATTGTTGAAATATAGATGAAGTAATTGAGAGGCGAGGGGTGAATCAATTACCACAAAAACAATTCCAAAAATCCCTTAGATGTCTTTACTTACTGTTGATACTCAGTAAATAGTACTAGAATACTGTAACTCGGTAGATTAACTAATTACTAATCATCTAGCTTTCATAGTTATTATTATGCTTGCAAAGGTTAAAATAAATGAACAGAAGAGACACCAGATTTAACGTGGAAACTCAATATGGGAGAAACCACCAAGTAACTAGTCACCAATTTTTACTTTTCTAATGTGAGCCCTGTTAGGAGCCAACCCTATTAAAGGTTACAATACACACTATTAGGTGTGACTTTGTTAAAGGATTTAATCATCCCGTTAGGAGTGGCTAGGTTAGAGGTCTTTAGAACAATTCAACTGAACTGTCACCTTGTTAGAGGATTTACAAAATGGCTATTAAACCAACTTTGTAAAGAGATTCTAGATTCAGTGTTACAATAATTAGAAAGCAACAATGAGGTGACTTGAATGATATGCAACTTATCTTTTTCTGATTATAGATCTCTGTTTGGCTTCACTAGATCTTTACTGATTGAATACAACTTTGCAGCTCCTCTAGGATATCTAATCCTTCATCAGACTTTTCTCAATATTTTCATATTCCATCTTCATTCATATACACATTCTCACTTAAATTCACAACTTGAGCATCTATATATACACCTTTCAGATTATCAAGTCAGCTCAAATATAAGTTATAACAACTAAAAAAATCATTGCATCAGTCGGCTACACTTATTGCATGAAATAATTGAACTTAATATCAAAACAATAAAATCCTTTGCTAGCCAACCCACCTTGGTAACCACTACTCAGAATGGTTTTCTAGTGTTTAACCAAGTGAAGCTTGGTAAACACTGCAAGCCCTACAAAAATTCTTTTGGAGACTGAGTGAACTTGGTTAGTACTAACCTTTCTTTGCTGACCTTGTGAGATCGGTAGAAGCTAACTTTTTGCCACATTTCCTTTGATGATCGAGTGAGCTCGGTAGACATTAACTTTCTACCGAATTTCCTTTGATTACTGAGTGAGCTTAGTAGACATTAACTTTCTACCTCATTTCCTTTGATGACCGAGTGAGCTCGGTAGATATTAACTTTTTGCCTTATTTCCTTTGATGACCGAGTGATCTTGGTAGATATTAACTTTTCTTCATTAACCTTGGGAGATTGATTAACACTAACTTTCTACTAAAAAATCCTTTGATGCTCGAGTGAGCTCAGTAGGAATTGACTTCATTGTGTAATGTTCAAAAATGTTCAGTAGACACTGTAAATTGCTTTGCTAATCATCTGAGCTTGGTAGACTCTGTATGATGACTAATATGACATTTGTGTAACATCAAAGACAATACACAATTAACAATTGTATCAAATAGTACTTAGCTTGGAACATAATCTTATAAGTGTGGGGTAACTTAGTCAAAATGGTTATAGAGTTATTTTTTGAGAAAAAATTATGCAGTATATTCAATATGCCTCCTAGTAACTTGGTGATTGCAAGGGTAGAAATGAGAAATAATAGAATGTTTCCACTTTGGATGAAAATCAATATGGTTGATGAAATGTAGCAAGTTCCAAGGAAACAAGTTAAGATCAAACATGGATATGGCACTTGAGGTATTGTCATATAAATCTCAAAGGATTATCTTTATTGAAAAGGAAGGAAATGATAAGAGGCTTACCCCCAATTGAAGCATCATTAAGTCCATGTGAAATTAATATTTTGGCCATACATCATAGAGAGAGTTTTCCAAAAGGGATGTCATACAAAGCAAGGGTACCTTTAGAAATTGTTCATTCAGATATATGTGGTCCAATGAAAATACCATCATTGGTGGGGAGCTTTTAATCTTAACATTTATTGATGACTTCAATAGAAAGACATGGCTTTACTTTCTTAAATAGAAATATAAAACTTTTGGAAAATTTATAGAATTCAAGGCTTTTGTTGAGAAACAAAGTTGTTTACCTATCAAGGTACTAAGATCTGATAGAGGAGGAGAGTATAAGTCAAATGAGTTATTAGATTATTCTAGGGATCATGGAATCAAAAAGCACTTTACTACCAGTTAGACACCATAGAAAAATGGTGTTGCAAAGAGAAAGAATAGGAAAATAATGGAGATGGCAAGGAGCATGTTGAAAGGTAAGAATCTTCCTAATGAGCATTGGGCTTAGGCAATTTCTTGTGTTGTTTAAATCTTGAATAGGAGTCCAACAAAGATTGTGAGGGACATGGTTCTACAACAAGTATGGAATGGTAAATTTTATAGTGTTTCTCATCTCAAAGTATTTGGTTGTATTGCATATGCACATGTTCCAAAAGAAAATAGAAGTGAATTAGATGATAAGAGTGAGAAATACATTTTTGTTGGCTATGATGAGCAATCTAAGGTATATAAGTTGTTTAATCCTATCACCAAAAAAGTTATTGTAAGAAGGGATGTTGTATTTAAAGAGGATGAATCTTGTGGTAATCCTATATGGATCATGTTCAATATACTTATCTCCTCCAAGTTATCATGTAATGAATTGATCATATATGTTGGTATTAAATGTTTAGACATGTTTAAGTTTGTAAATTTGTGCAATAAATGTTGTATTGATTGAAATGTTATAAGTTTAATTCCTTACCACCACCATGTGAATGCTTTAGTATGACCCATTTTAGATTGATTAGGGTCATCTTATTTGTTCATGTCTAAAAATAAAAGAGGATAAATTATCTCAAAGTAGTACATATATGTGCAACAAGATGGTGTGCTAAAAAGTTGTTACCCACCAAAAAAATAGAATAACACCCCTACCATGATTGAGCGAGTTTTAATTCAAAAAATGCAACCCAAATAAGGGTTTGTAAATGAATTGTATGAGTACAAAGATTTTTTATAAGCTTGGATAACAAGGTTGAGTCTTCGAATCTTTCTTTTATTCCATTTGCCTCATTTTCCATTTCTTTCTCTCTTCAAAATAGTTGTATCAAATTTGTAAAATCATCAAATTTACACATCATCAAGAGAGTATTTGTAAAATTACTACCAAAATTTCTCATGCCTTCTTTAATATTTCTAATTATATATTATTTTCTATTTTTGGAGAAAAATAACATAGTGTGTGTGTTATTGTTCTACACTTGATTCTATGAACTTCTTAAAAATAAAGTTTTCATTTTCATTAAAAAAAAAATGTAAATTATGTCTTGTGCATTAACATACAACTAATATTTAGAATGTGCCTACTTAAAACATTATCAAAAATAAAATACTCAACAAAAAAAAATCTCTAACTCTTACATACCTTTATATAAAAGAGGTTTTCTAAATACTAAATCTAATTATATCTTATTTGATGAACAAGACACACACTATGGTGCATTATTTTTGTTAAAATACAAATAAATCTTCATGCATAATAGATTTCAGCCCATTGATATTAACCATTTTTTTTAAAAACTTGCTACAATTCTTTCTTTACACACCTTCTAATTTCAAGAACTATTTTGCACATCTTTACACATCTTTATACGCCCTAAAATTTTAAATAATATCTCTCTCTCTCTCTCTCTCTCTCTCTCTCTCTCTCTCTCTCTCTCTCTCTCTCTCTCTCTCTCTCTCTCTCTCTCTCTCTCTCTCTCTCTCTCTCTCTCTCTCTCGCCTACCAAATAGTCTCTCAAAGACCCATGGATACAATTAAATGGTCCTTAGTACTTGAAGCAATCAATACTTGAATGCTCATGTATGGTTGATGAAGATCTTATTCATTGATGGACAACTCCACTATTGAAGAAATAAGATATATCTTGAGAAGAAAATTGATGAATGATGATATAAAATGAGGGCCTTCAATGATAAATTCTCTCTTGAATTTAGCATCTTGAAAGATTGCTTGTAAATGATGACTTATGTGCTTGAAAATGTGGATTACATGTGTGTAATAGAAGAAAATGGATAGCTTGCATTTAGAAAGGATTTTGTTCATAACAATGAAGAATAAAATGAAGTGAGTGAAATAGCTCAAGATGCTTGAAGGAAGAGGGAAGAAAGAAAGAGTCAAATGGGTCTTTCTATTTTACCTTCCCTTATTCTCTCTCTCTCTTTAGAACCCTCTCCCCATGTCTCACTCTCTATCTCTTCATCCTCTCTCTCTCTCTCTCTCTCTCTCTCTCACTCTCTCTCTCTCTCTCACTCACAATCTCAAAAATATAAAACATAATTCTAAAACCGTAGTTAATCATAATACCTAAATATATTATCTCTTTCTTCCTTTCCTTGTTTTATTTTATTCCCTCTCTCTCTCTAAACCTTATACCCTATAGTCGTAGGCCCTAAAATATAGATTATTTTTCTCTTTTCCCTTCTCCATGTATGCCTCTCTTATGATGTGGAATTATTATGTCCACCAAGAGTCAATAATCCTCTATTATATAATTAAGTATTTGTCATATTATGAGGATGATAATATGATATTTTCACTCAAGGTGGATCTCACAAAAAAATGGAATTAGATAACAACTATCCTCACCCAAATTATGACTCTCATATACCATGTACTTGATATGGGTACAAACTTCTATTTGAACTACTATGCAATTAATTATCTTAATTTACATTAATTAAATGGTAAATAGTGAATAATTAATTACACCAACACCCCAACCTAAGTGTAACTAAGTAGAATGTGCATAAGCTCACAATGCAATATGAGTCCTAGATACTAAGCCATGTTAAGTATCCACATACAATGTGAAATAAATTACATGAAATTTAATATTTCATAATGTATGAGATGCAATATTAGGTACCTTTACCATTAATCTTGTGATACTTATGTTAATTCTTCCTTTTCCTTTGGAATGGAGTCATTTAGGATTTCAATCCAAATTATTCTTTTAAAATTTAAATTTGCCTAAGTTTTCTAGCTTGTCTTGCTAATTGTGAGTTGAACTGAAAATTCATCAAGAGAAGGCATTTTGTATGCATGACCAAGAACATAATTAGTAGCATAGAAAGTAGAAACAAAGATTGAATATGCATGACCTAGCTATTTGAAACTATAATTAAAGAAATTGTGATGTTGTTATTTATGTTGAACCTATTGGTGAGACATATTTCTATCTAATTTGAGTGTCATATCTACTTCATTAATGAAGAGAATTTAAGAAGATGTTCATAACAAAAGTATCTCTAGAGGAAAGGTTGAAAAATGAAGAGGATGCTATAAATGGAAACTTCATTATTTTGAATTTTACAAGATAAAGTGAATGTTTAAATCATGTTGCAAATGGAAAAGATAGTTACACTAAATCCTTGAAGGAGAAATCGAAGACAAGTCAAATGCATAGACTTGATCAAGTAATAGATTAGAAGATTAAGAAACTTAAAGTATATGTTGACTGATGATAGTGTCCACCAAGTACTAGAATAAGATGAGAAGAATTAGTGTTGAACAAGCATAAATATCTATAGAGTAACAGTTTATGTGATGAATAATAAATTTAGTATTGACCAAGTAAATTAGCAATGACCAAGTGTTAGAACATAGTGTTGGCTTAGGAACAATATTTTAATAGCTTATGAAAAATCTTAATTTCCAACCAGCTAAACTAATTTTTTGGGATATGAAAAGTGTTTTGAAGATAAGGATTGATGAGTTGGATCATTTAATGCCAATAGAGGATTGCGTAAATGACCTAAGGAATGGATCAAAGAGAAGTTTCTAGAAAAGAAGATGATAAAAAAGAAGGTGATTAGATTCATTGTATTTAGTGGATCTAATTGTAAACCCTAAGATCTATAGTGATGATTAAGTGGAAAAGGATCAGAATTACCTATTTAAGGAGGTACAAGTGTAAACTTTAAGAGAGTTTGAAACTATTTTTGAAAGTTGGAGTAGTTGTTGATGCTATTAACTTATGAATTTAAGAAGAAGATTGAGAAGAGTTGAGAAAAGGAGAGTGATTGCTTCAAGGGTTATGAAGCGAATCTGGGACTAAGATCATAATGGAGACAAGCTAGTGAATCAACTTATGATCCAAACTAAGATTTGTACATGAAAACTAAGTTGTAATTGATAGATCAAAACATGTTGTTATTAAATAGAAATAAAATTGGAAACCCTCTTCCCAAACCTAATTTTCAAAAGGAATGATCTAAATTGATTAAATGCAAGGTGTTTAATGCAAAAATGGATCAATTGATGAAAAGTAGGGAGAAAGAGGGGGGTTATGTGTGATATTTATATTATGGGAGAGTATGTGCCAAAAACCTAAAATAGATAAAAGACAAATACTCACCTTGAATCTAGAAAGTGTTATTTTCTAATGTATGTATTTAGTTTCTGGAAAATTTACAAGTTGTTCTAGACTAGAAATGTCAAGATAAAGAAAACCCATAAATATTTTGTCTTTTTGAAAGGAGGTCGACCTTGACCCTATTGGCAAGGTAGAATCTTACCCTGGGGCAAAACTGTACCTCAAAAATTTGACCTTGACTTGTACTATTCTGCAAAAATTTTGTTTATAGATCTCACAAGTTCCACAAAAAGGGTATTTGAATATGTTATTTGATTCATTGTTCCACAATTGTATCTACAAGAAAAATGATTTTGTTTTTTGGATGGGGGGTTCTCCTTAGTAAAACCCTAGTTTTTAATTAACCTTGAAATTTAATTGAAACAATGTATACGCATAAACAAAGTAAATGCAAGAATTCACCTTGCTTATATGGAAATCCTCATGGAGGATTTGAATCCTTGAATCCACAAGTAAAAATACTCCAAATGTATGTGGGTAAAAGCACGAACCTATGTCACCCTTTTGTAAAGGAAAGGGCTAAAAAAAGTGTAACTATTCACCTTCAATGACATAAAATTGATATTATTATTTTGATTTTAGAAATGAAGTAAACTAATGAAATGTGTAGAAATGGACAAATTTTAGGATTATAATTTTTAATAATTATTCAAAATAAGAATTGATGTGTTTTTCTAATTGTTAAAGATAATTTTTTAGGTGCTAAAAAATGCTAAAAATATGGGCTTTAGTTTCCACCACAAAACTGTGTGCAAACAAACTTATTTCCCTTTGATCTCAAACTATGTTATAGATAAAATAAATATCTAGAACAATAAAAAATAAAAATAGGCTTTAGATCTATATTTTCTCTTTTATACAGATTGAAATTTCAACTCACCTGATATTGATAGTTTTCATCTTCCACCACATTTTTCAAAACAAATATATTCTAACTAGGAGAAAAATTACACATTCTAGAAAAGGACTCTCTCCTCTAGAATGTCATATAATTTTCAACTCGTTTGTATATGATTTAATATTTTTTTCTTTCTCAAAACTAACATCTTTTCAAGTGTTAAAATATATGGTTGTAGAATTTTTTAATTACAATATATTATATCTAATTAAAACACTATAAACTCTACATGAGAGTATTCTTGACTCTAAGCTCTATAAAATGGTGTTTATATGCTATTAAAAAAATCATAAAAAATATTAAGAGTTATTGAAATGCCACTTTTATGAAATAATTTTATTTTTTAGTAATTAGATACAAACTAGTATAAAACTTGCATTTAATAGACATTTTCAATTAGAAAAGTGTGGGACCACATATACTCAAATTTAGTCATTTTTATAAGTCAGCCTAAAAAGTGACACAACTTTGTATTTTTACCCATGTAGAATGTATGTAGGTTGTCTCAAATCAATGTCATTCGATCTTCAACACCAATCTTGAATGTATCTTTTCATAAAAGAAGGCTTGGATGGATGTGTATAGAGAAATCTTCAACAAGAGGGTTGTATAGAGATTGAATCCTTTAATGGCTAACAATGGTCCTCCTTGATGAATTTTATGCTTAAATACATAAATTCTTGATAGAGCTTTACTTCATGGAATAATGGATATAGAAAGATACTATTTTTCCCAATATCATAATGCATGCTCTTACTTAGAGAAAAATGAAAGGAGGATGCTTCCTTATATAGAGATCTATAGTGCCAACTCCTAGAGAAGGTCAACATACAAGCATTAAATCTCATTTAATCTTAAACCTTAGGAATAAACCTAGATTAAATGTAATTTAAGAGTCTAAAATTCCAAAACTTGAAATAGCCAAACTAGAAGTGGGAAAAGAATCCTTCCAAAGCCTAAGATCCTGAAACTCCCAAAAATTGAAAATAGGACCTTGGGTCAGGGACAAGGTTGACCTTGCCTTAGGTCAGTTTTGAGGTCATCCTTGACCTAGGTTAGGGTTGAGGTTAACCTTGAACTAGAAGGTCATCCTTGACCCAGGGGCCAAAGTCCTCAGTTTCAAAGAGCAGTTTGTTAGAAACAAGCAAAAAATAGAGAGAGAAAAGTACAATAGGGGGAAATAGTTAGATCCATGCAAAGACCCATTCAAGGAATTTAACTTGACCCTAAACCACATACTCAAAGGTTTAAAAGCTCTTAACATGGAAGTGATTCCATTTTAAGATGATACATTAAGCCCCCAATTTAGCAAGAGTATGGACTCAATCCAAACTCTTGGCAAAGTAGATCATAATGAAAAGATAGTCTTATTAAAATTAAAGGGACAATGAAATCGTGAAGCCCCTAGAGACTCGAGCCTTCATCAACTCTAAGATCACAATAAGAGAGACATCTCTTGAAAAAAAAAAAGAGTGTGATTATCTTGCCAAATGAGAATATATCTCACATTGTTAACCACACAAGGAAACTATGCAATTGGAAAGATGGAATTGAACCACCTAGTGAATAGGGCTACTTACTAGTTGACCCATCAAGGATTCACCCTCAAGAATATTCCATTCTATAAGAGTAAAACCAAAAGAGATCCAATCTTAAGGACACCTTTGACCTTAAGGGATAAATATTTGAAAGTAGAGGGACCAAGAGATCCTAAAATATAAACCCATGCTTTAAGGGTTAGTCAATAATCCAAAAAGTGGAAAAAAAGTATCTTGAAAAATAATATGTGTGTGTGTGTGTGTGTGTGTGTGTGTGTGTGTGTGTGTGTGTGTTAATTTGTGGTGACTGATAAAGGAAGTATTTTACACACTCCATGCTCTATAATTTTTGGAGCTATTTTATTGGCATTTTATGGCTGACATGTTGTAACTAATTTTAATCCTAAAGTGGAAAAAATACTTGTGTAAAAGGGCTTAGGTTTAGGGATTATTTTATTGTGGGTGATGTGAAAATTGCTTCTTGTGGTGGTGTTTAGCTATAAGAGATTAAAGATTGTAATCAAATTATAATCATTCAATCATAATAATATTGGACTTGTTGTTTGGTGGATGTAGCCCAAGGTTTAGGTGAACCACATTTAATCTTGGTTTGTGGTCTATAATTTTATGGTATTGTTTAAATTTGCATGTAATTGATATTTATAACTAATATTAATTCTAATAAGAGGTAGCAAAGTAAGGGTTTTTTTTCAATTATCCTCTACAAGAAATTCTCATAGTTGTGTGAGAGTCTCATGGTTGAGTGGGAGCAATGGAAGATGAGGGTAAGATGAGGGTTGACAAGTTTAATGGGTAGAACTTTGAGTTATGGAAGATGCAAGTGGAGAACTATCTCTATCAGAAGGATTTATGGAAGTCATTGAAAGGGAAAACTAAGAATAAAGGAACTATGAAAAATAAGAATTGGGAGATTTTAGACAAAAAGACACTTGGAAGAGTTCACTTATGCCTAGCACCATTAATGACATTTAACATTACAAAAGCAAAGACAATGGAAGAGTTGATGAAACTCTAGCAAAATTGTATGAAAAGCCCTCTACTTCAAATAAGGTATTTCTCATTAAAAATTTATTTAATATGAAAATGGTAGAATGTGGACCTATTGCTGATCCTTTAAGTTATCTTCTATGGGTATTAATTTTGATGAATAAATTAGAGTTGTCTTGATTTTGTGTTCTTTTTCTGAAAGATAGAATAGCTTGGTAATGGTTGTGAGTAATTCTATTTTGGATCTAATACCTAAAATATGATGATTTGATTGGTTTTTATTTTGAGTGAGGAAACTTGTAGGAAAACCTCAGGTGTATCTATATCAGGAAGTGATTTGAACACCCAAAGCAGAGGCAGAATGACTGAGAGAGAAAATAATTTCAGAAATCGTGGAAAATCAAGAGGAAAGTCAAAGGGGAAGAGATCTCAATTCAAAGAACTAAGAGATTGCTAGTACTGTTGGAAACCAAGGCATAAGAAAAAATATTGCTAGACTGGAAAGAATAATGAAGGAGATAAACCAAAAGGGATCAAAGAGGTAAATGTGGTAAGTAACAAATCTGAAGAGGGTGCTTTGCTTCTCTCTTTAGAAAGAGTTGATGGTTCAATGGTTTTAGATTCTAGTGGTTCATTTCATGTTATACCTCATAGAGGTTATTTCATTGATTATGTCCAAGGGGGTTTTGGGCTTGTTTATTTGGAGGATAATGAACCCTGCTAGATTGTTGGAAAGGGAAAAGTTAAGATTAAATTGCAAAATGGGAATCATTGGCTACTACATGAGGTAAGGCATGTTTCAAGGATGAGTAGGAATTTAATTTCATTAGGAAAACTCAATGATGAGGTTTGTGTAGTTACTTTTAATGATACATATTGGAAGGTTTCAAAAGGTTTCCTTGTAGTAGTAAAATGTGTGAAAGTAGGCACCTTATATCTTTGTATGGGTCATAATGTTCCTTCTACTTTGATTATTTTAGAGAAAAATGAATGTTCAAGAATAATTGTTACCATTGAGTAGTGAGAATAAGTAGCTATTATAGATTCTAATACACCATTGTGGCACAATAGGCTTGGGCACATGAATGAGAAAAGTATGAAATTACTTCATTCAAACAAACTTTTACCTAATCTGAAATGTGTTATTATGGATTTTTGTGAAAGTTGTGTGTATGGAAGAAAAAAAGAGTGAGTCTTGTGAAGACTATGAAGGAAAATAAAAGTGAGAAATTAATGCTTGTGTATACAAATGTATGGGGACCAAATTAGGTATCTTCCCTTGGTGGTTCTCATTATTATGTTACACTTATTGATATTGCAACTAGAAAAGTATGGGTTGCTTTCCTTAGACAAAAATTTGATGTATTTCAAACTTTTATAAAATGGAAATGCTTGGTTGAGAATTAGACTAGAAAGAAATTAAAATGTCTCAAATCTAATAATGGTAGTGAGTATTGTAGTCATGAATTTGAAAATTGTTTCTCCAGTAATGCTATTCATATATAGAAAACTATTCCAAGGACTCTACAGGGAAATGGAGTGGTTGAGTGCATGAACCTGACTATAATGGAGCATGCAAGGAGCATGAGGTTACATGCAGGGTTTCTCTTAAACATGTGGGTAGAGGTAGTCAATACTATTTTATATTTGATTAATTGAGGTCCCACTACTCCTTTAGCCTGTGGTATTTTAGAGGAATCATACATTGGTAAGCAAGTGAGTTATTCTTTCTTCAAAACCTTCAGTTGTGAAGCATTTGCTCATATAGATTCTGAAAAATAGAACCAAGCTAGAAGCTAAGTCAACAAAATGTGCATTTTTTGGATATGGAATTGATGAATTTGGATATACGCTTTGGGATTTTGAAAATTATAAAATTGTAATAGGCAGGGATGTCATATTCAATGAGAAAGTTTTGTACAAAGATCTTTTGTAGCAACACGAGAAGAAAGAATATGATTATGTAGTGTTGGATGATACTCCAAAAGATGGTGTTCCAACACTTCCTCATGCTGTGTAACAACTACAAAAAAAAATACCACACTCACTAGTGAATCTTAGATGGTCAAAAAGGCTAAGTAGACCTCCAGAAAGATTTTCTCTCTCTCTCTTTGTATTCTATTTTACTTACTAATGCTAGTGAACTAGAATGTTATGATGAAGTTGTGCATGTGGATGGTAAGATTCAATGGGAGTTTGCAATGGAAAACAAAATGGAGTCCTTGCTAAAAATAAGACTTGGGATTTATGCAAGTTGTCTTCAGGTAAATGGGCTTTACAGAAAAAAGTGGATTTATAGGTTGAAAGAAGAGGATGGGGGTAAGAAAATATTTAAAAGCAGGTTACTTGCAAAAGGATTTGCATAGAAAAAGGGCATTGATTTTGATGAGATATTCTCTCTTATTGTTAAAATGGCTTCTATCCATATTGTTTTAAGTCTTGTGGCTACTAAATTTTTTCATTTGGATTGGCTTGATGTTAACACAACCTTCCTTCATGGTGATTTGGATGAAGAGATATATATGGTAGAGCTATAGGAATTTGAGGTCAAGGGTAAGGAGAACTAAGTGTGTAGATTGAATAAAAGTTTATATGGCTTCACGCAGGCATCTCGACAATGGTATTTGAAATTTGAAAGTTTTATGCATGAGCATGGATATAATAGGTGTCATTCAAATCATTGTATTTATTTTTAGAGGTTGGATGATGACAACTGCATTATTTTATGTTTATATGTTGATGATATGCATCAAGTAGTTTGGTCTAAACTAGATCATTTTAATTGACTCTAATGCCAGTTAGCACATTCATTTTCTATGAAGGATTTGGATGCAGCAAAAAAAATCCTTTGTATGAAGATTTATAGAGATAGAAAGAACATGAAATTGACATTATCTTAGGATGATTATATTGTGAATCTCTTGGAATGTTTCTCTATGGAGAATGCTAAAGTTGTCAGCACAACTTTACCTAGTTATTTGAATTTGACTAAGCAGATGTGTCCAAAGACACAAAAGGAGGAGGAAAAGATATCTAAGGTACCTTTTGCTTTAGCTATAGGAAGCCTGATGCATGTTATGGTATGTATAAGGCCAAATATTACACATGCAGTGGGAGTTGTTAGCTGGTATATGAGTCACATAGGGTGTGAGCATTGGAATGTAGCTAAATGGATTCTTGAATATTTGAGAGGAACATCTAGTAAGTGTTTACATTTTATGGGTTTTATTATTGATTTACAGGGATATGTTGACTTAGATTTGGTAGGGGATATTAATACTAGGTAGAGTACTATAGGTTTTGTATTTACTATTGGTGGGGCAATAGTGAGAAAGGTTGGTAGATTATAGAAGGTGAAAACTTTATCCACTATAGAGGTATAGTATGTTTTTGTTATTGAGGTAGCTAAGGAGATGATATGGCTTTAGCTCTTCTTGGAAGAATTAGGACAACCTTAGAAGGATGATTACTTGTTTATAGATAGTTAGAGTACCATTCATCTTGCAAAGAATTTAGCTTTGCATTCAAAGACAAAACACATTTAGTTGTTGTACCATTTCATTTGGTTAATTTTAGATGATGGACAATTAAAGCTAGACATGTTTACAAAGATGGTGACAAGGGAGAAATTGAACTCCTCTTGAGCTTTGGTTGGTCTTCTATATAGAACATAATTAAAGAACAACAGAATCCAAGGTGGTTTGATCCAGTGGGAGCCTCATGGACTAGTGACATAGCTTCAGGATCAGTCTCTAAGTAGGAGGTTGTTGTTTAGTGTTGAAATTGATTAGTCCCCAAGTGGGAGATTGTTACTTTCTAGTCCTTGACACAGAGGAAAAAGTCCTAAGTTTCACAAAGTAGTTTGTTAGAAATAGGCAAAAAATAAAGAGCGAAAAGTAGAATAGGGGAAAGTAGTTAGATCCATGCAAAAACCTATTCAAGATGTTTAACATGACCCCATACCACTTACTTGGAGGGCTAAACACTCTTAACATGGAAGTGCTTCAATTTTAAGATGACACATTAAGCCCCCACTTTAGCAAGAGTATGGATGCAATGCAATCTCTTGGTAAAGTAGATCATAAGGAAAACATAATCATATCAAAATCAAAGGGAAAAAGAAATCCTCAATCCTAAGTCTTCATCAACTATAAGATCACAATAAGAGAGACATCTCTAGAAAAAAAAATGAGAAAAGAAAAAGAGTGTGATTATCTCTCCTCATGAGAACTTATGTCCCATTGCTAACCACACAAGGAAACTACACAACTAGAAAGATGGAATTGAACTGCCTAGTGAATGTGGCTACTCACTACTCAACCCATCAATGATTCACCCTTAAGAATATTCTATTTTATAAGAGTAAAATTGAAAGAGATCCAATCTTAAGGACACCTTCAACCTTAAGGGATAAATATTTGAAACTAGAGGGATCAAAAGATCCTAAAATATAAACCCATGCTTTAAGGATTAGTCATTAATATGAAAAGGGGAAAAAGAGTATCTTGAAATATATATATATATATATATATATATATATATATATATATATATATATATATGTATGTATGTATGTATGTATGTATGTATGTATGTATGTATGTATGTATGTATGTATGTATGTATGTATGTATGTATGTATGTATGTATGTATGTATGTATGTATGTATGTATGTATGTATGTATGTATGTATGTATGTAGGTACGTATGTACGTATGTATGTGTTAGATTATGGTGACTCATTAGAGAAGTACTATACATCTTCCATACTCTGTAACTCCTTGGGTTATTTAATCAAAATTTTATGGCCAACATGTTGTAAGTAATTTTAACCCAAAACCAAAAGAATACTTGTATAAAAGGGCTTAGGGTTAGGGATTGTTTCATTGTGGGTGATGCAAAGATTTTTTTTTGTGGTAGTATTGAGTTGCAAGGAATTACTAATTGTAATCCGGTTGTAATCATTGGATCATAATAATATTGGACTTGTTTGGTGGACATAGCCTAGGGTTTTGGTGAACCATGTTAAATCTTGGTGTCTTGTGTTCTCTTCTATGCAATCTATTATTTTATGATATTGTTTATATTTGCATGTAATTGTTATTTCTATTTGAGGTTAATCCTAATAGCATGGAAAAGTGTGTGTGTGTGTGCATGTGTGTGTGTGTGTAATAAGTGAGTAGAGTATATGCCCCCACATTAGAGTCATTGCTAACACTTTAACATGAGCAATGAATTTTATAGAAACATAAACAACTCTATTAATTATGTTTCCACTAGGAGATTCTCTTAGATGAAGATAAATCAAGGGAAATGGTACATAAACATACAAAGAACACTGAAGGGATCTACCTATTGTGGGGTCAATATGATCATAAGATAATATAGATATGATATTATTAAAAATTATTTGACATCATTCCCTAAAGAAATTAGAACTACAATAACAAAGAAGGAAAGATCGCATATGAAATATGAAGAATAATCTTTTTGGACCATGAGATAGAGACCAAAAAGAATTAGTGCTACCAAGTCATGAATCCAAGAAAATTACACAAGGAAATATGTACAAACAATATCACAAGTACAACATAACATGCAACAACATATGGAGGAATAGAGATACATATAAAGGAATAATACAATAGGTTCAATTCTTTTATTACCTTGCACCAATGAAGCAACAAATATCATATAAAAGAATGTAACAATATTTAGCAAACATGTCATGAGAAGAACAATACAAAAGACAAATACACAACAAAGATTGCCATGAAGAACTAGCCAATCAAGCATGTTGCCTAGTCTCTCCATATCATTTTCTATAATTTAAGGAACATGGGTAACTCGCAAGAGAGACTATATCCAACATAGTAAGAATAATAACCTGTTCCAAACAAGGATCCTCTTGAGAATCACAATGTTCAATACTAGGTGTAAGTATTACTTGTGAGGAAAGCATATTAGGTAAATCAACATCAATGTCAATAGTTTCATGTTCATCATTAACATCATTAGCATCATCAAGAGAATTTGAATCATCTAGATGAATAAAAGTAGGATCTAAGATATGAATAGAATCAATAGAATTAGGTAACTTAACATCATTATTAGCAACAACTTCTTCTAACACATCATGCATAATTGTATCCAAAGAAGATAAAGATTTTTGAATAGTAGAATTATGAGCTTTATTTTGAACATGACACTTTTTATGGTGTTCATTAGTAGAGTGGTTATGTTTTTCTTTAATTAATTTTTTTTGAGAACTAGGAGGAATAATTACATGATCCTTCATAGGTTCTATAGGAGAATTAACATGATTACTAGTAGATTGACAAGACACAAGAGAATCTTGATTAATAGATTTAGGAGTCATAGATAAAGGAGCTATAGGTGTAGGCAAAAGACCATGGTTAAGATCCTTAGGAGGTAAGCTTAACTCAAGAATCTTTCGCTACTTATAGACTTGATATGGATGGAAAAGATGAACATATCGAGCAGAACATGAATTATGTAAAGAATGCCAAAAGAAATCAATTGTAGCACCATCCCTAGGCCTAGAAGTATGGTATAAGCTATGATTAACCATCTTCACTTCATCATAAAAATAAAAAATTAAGACATTTATGAATATGTAAAGCAACAACATGTATGGATTTTAGCCATGGTAAACCAAGTATAACTTTAAATTGATTAGAAGGTGGAACAACATCAATGGTGGTGTTCACAATCTTTCCACAAAGTTCAACCAATAAATAAATAGAACCAAATGATGGATAAAGAAAACCATTACAAGGTTGTATTCATACATCTAATGTATCATAAAAGACATGTTGCAAAATTTTCATAAAAATATTTTCTTTTGCAATAACATTGAGATTTAAGTAGGGAGAATCTAGATATGGATGTTCTGAACAACACAAAAAACTATTCAGTGGATAGCTACTGAATCACTAAGTGGATATACCATGAAATCCTTGACCTCAAACACAAACTAAGCACTCTAAAATGATAGACATATAGCCTTAAGAATAGGGTCAATGAGGATGAGCAAAGTATGGATAAAAGAGTGGATGTAGTGAATACTAGAGCCCTTAAGATGGACAAGACTCTGGAAGGCATAACTGAGTAGAACATTAACATTCTCATGGGCAATGAGAATATCAAGAAGTTCATTCACTATGTGGATGACCATAATATATGTAGGGAACAAGATCCAGATATCAACCTTAAGGATATGACTCTTGATAAAGGAGCCTAGAAATGAACTAGATCTAGCACTAGGGAAAAAGATACTCTGACCCCTGAACAGGAGCCTATGGAGATGAAAGAGGTGGCTGGCAAGTTGTCTAAGCTTGAGATCAATGCTGCTGAGATGCTTAGAGACATTGTCTAAAGCCCCTGGCTTTTTGTGGGCTTCCTTAGTCTTTTGGTGTCTCTCCCTAGAATTTTCATGTATTTTTCTTTCTTAGGGAGATGTCTTTTATTTTTCTTTCTAGCTCTTAGTAGCCTTTAACATTTTACTATTGACTATTTCCTCTATGTTTGGGGTTTTAGGGCCATTTTAAAGCCCATTTTACTTCATAAAAAACATTGAGATTGAAGCAGAGGTTGAGAATGAGGTGGAGATACAAATGGAACCACATGCTCCACTTGATTAACCACATGATTGAGATCATCCATCTTCAAATCATACACAATATCCATAGAAGATTGCTAAGATTTAGTATTAGTATCATGTATAGGTAAAGGATTCATAAAAATTTGCAAATTTATGATGAGGAGGAGAAAAAAACTTATTCCCACTACCATCAAAATTATCAATGGATAAAGCATTATAATCAATTAAGTCATAAACCTTATGTTTCAAAGAATAACAGTTCTCAATATCATGACCATTCTGGCAATGATATTTATAAAAAGATTTTGTATCAAAAGATTTAGCTTCCATTGTAGTAGGTAAAAGAGGTCAAAAAAGAGGTAAAGTAATCGTATTAGTAGTTAACAACCTATTCATAATAAAATATAAAGATTTAGAAAGAGGAGTAGAAGTACGATTCAATCAAAAACCAATGGACATAGAAGTGACATTTTGAGATGTAATAACAACTTGATTAGAAAATACATTTGCTTCTTTATTTATCTTGAAATATTTGTTAAATTTTTTATCTTTATTTGGATTAGGAGTAATATTACTTTTATCAAAAAAAATTGGAGCCATTAAAGTAGTGCTCTCAAATTGACTCACTTGTAATTGATAATGATGAAGTGCTAAATAAAGTTGTTGAAAAGAAGTAAATTTAGTAAGAAAAATGTTATCTCTAGTATCTTTTTTTCAAATTTGAAATAAACATATATTGAATATCAATATTAGGAATAGGATAGGAAATCTAAGCATGAAAATGCTTAAATCTACCAATAAATTTAGTCAATTGTTCTTTAGAGTTTTGTTTACAATGCATCAAATCTGTCAAAAAAACTTGTGGGCCAATGTTGTTTTGAAATTGTTGAGTAAAAGCATTAGCAAGCTGAAGAAATGAATGAATAGAATAAGGGGTCAAAGAACAAAACCATTGTAAGGCCTTGTCATGATAATTTTGAGCAAAAAACTTTGCTAAAATCCTATGATCATGAGAATAATCACTACAAAGGATTTGAAATGTTTTAACACGATGAATAGGGTCTCCCTTATCATTATAATTCTCAAGTCAAGGCATATTGACTTATTGAGGAATGAGAGTATGAATAATATCCTAAGAAAAAGGACTTCCCATGTCACAAGTAGGGATACGAAACTTGTTTTGAGTCAAGGATGTAGGTTGTTGTTGTAAAGATGATATAGTTTGATACAAAATAATAATTGTAGAATCATGAGAGGAAATAGGAGGAATAGAAACATTAGATACATTAGGTAAAGTATAAGAAGCTAGAAGAATATAAGACACAAGTGGAGGGACACTAGGAGGTGCAGTTGGCAAAAGAGTAGAATAAGTAAAAGGAATATTATGATAAGAAGTTTGTGAATTAGGAAGGACACATGAGGAACACTCATAGAAATTATAGAGTGAACAATTATAGTCAGAAAAGAAGAAGTGAAAGTATGAACTCTAGGAACAAGAATAGAAGAAAGTAGGACACTAGTGACAGGAGGAAACAACCATAAATCTTGAGCTTCTTGAGGTAAATTTTTAACACTAGAATACACAAAGTGAGTAATACCATGCAAGAGGTTAAAAACTTGGTCACTATCCCAATGAACTTTCTCAAGAGCATCTATAGCTTGAATAGAATCTTGATTATGGTTTTCTTGAAGAAGCCAATTAACCATTTTATCAAGTTCATTTAAAATTTTTTGGACTTGTTCATGAGGAACTCTTAAAGCATCATCGTCATCATGAGATGAGCAAGAAGAGCTTTTCTCCATAAGACGATTAGAAGTAGGAAGAATTAATGTTTCATTAGGAATCCTAAGGGAAGGAGAAGAAAAATTAGGCTCAAAGGTACCCATAAGTCTATGACTACATCTAATCCTAAGATTAGAAGTAGGAGCAGAAGTAATAAAGCTCATAAACCAATGTAATGTAATGTAAATGAACTAAACCAAAATACAATAATATTTTTGTATTTTTCAACTTAAAATACAAGAGCATAAACCAAATATAGTCTTAATGCAACAAAGACCTAAAAAATATCAAATATAAAACCACAAAGTCCAATAGGGTATCTAATTCCATAAAAGTAAAGAGGGTACATGTGTCAGGTTCACCAAACTAAATAGAAAGAAAATGAAAACCCTCTTCCCAACCCTAATTTTCAAATTGAATGATTTAAATTACTTAAACAAAAGAAAGTGTTGAATGTAGAAATGGATTGAGTGACGAAAAACAGGGGAAAGAGAGGGGTTATCTATGAACTTTCTATTATGCAAGAGTATGTGCCAAAAACTAAAATAAATAAAGGACAAATACTCATGTTGAATCTGGAAAGTGTTGTTTTCTAATATCTATATGTATTTTTTGAAAAATTTGCAGCTTGATCTATGACCAAAAATTTCATCAAAGCAATGCAGTTCAAGGTCAAATTTTTAGGGTACAATTGTGCCCTGGGATAAGATTGTACCCCTCTAACATGATCAAGGTTGACCTCCCTTGAAAAAGACAAAATATTTTTTGGTTTTCTCAGTCTCAACATTTCTAGTTTTAAACAGGTTGCAGATTTTCTAGAAACTACATACAAACATTAGAAAACAACACTTTCCAAATTCAAGGTGATTATTTGTCCTTTAGAAATGGATCAAGTGATGAAAAATAGGGAGAAGAGGGAATTATGTGTGACCTTTATAGTATGGGAGAGTATGTGGCAAAAACCTAAAATAGATATAAAGGATAATACTCACCTTTAATCTAGAAAGTGTTATTTTCTGATGTTTCTATAATTTCTAGAAAATCTACAACTTGTTCCAAACTTGGAATGTTGAGATAGAGAAAACCATGAAATATTCTTTCTTTTTGAAGGAGGTCAACCTTGACCCTATTGTTGGGGCACAATTGTACCTTGGGGTACAATTGTACCCTAAAAGGTTGACCTTGACCTACACTACTTTGACAAAAAAATTGTTCATAGATCTTGCAAGTTCAACAAAAAAGTATCTAAATCTACACTCTGATTCACTATTTGACACCTGTATCTACAAGAAAAATGGTTTTTTTTTGTTTGATGGGTAGTTTCGCTTAGTCAAACCTTAGTTTGGAATTAACCTTGAAATATATTTGAAACAATACATATGCATAAACAAAGTAAATGGAACAATTCACCTTTCTTACGTGGAAATCCTTATGGAGGATTTGAATCCTTGAAACCACAAGTATGGATTCTCCAAATATATGTAGAATGTATGGACGATGTCTCAAATAAATGTCATTAGATCTTCAACACCGATCTTGAATGTATCTTTTCATAAAAGAATGTTGAAATTACAAGTGGGAAAGGTAAACTATTGAGAGCGGGTTGAATCAAAAGTTTAAACTTGGACCCATAAAACTTTCACCATTCATACATCACATGCATTAACATACTAAAATAATATGTAAAGTAAATGTATCTAAAACATGTAAGCAATTAAACACACACACTTGTCACTAGATATGATTACCTAGAAACCCTCCAAATGAGAAGGTAAAACTAGGGTGGGGATGACACCCAAAAATATTTACTACTGTAGCAATAAAGTGTAGCCAATTAAGGTTACAATGGTTTGACCATGAAACATGATTTTCCCTATGAAAGGCCTACCCTATTAAAGGCTTACAAAGACTATTAAGTCCCATCTTGTGAGTTGATTTCAACACCCTATTAGAAGTGTGTCTAGTTAAAGGACTTCTAATCACTCACTTGAAATGTCACTCTGTTAAAGGATTTGATAAGGTCTATTAGGACCACTCCACTTAGCAGATTAAACTTAAATCACCTATAAAAATGTCTCAGCATAGATCTTGTTGTTGGCACTTGCTTGCCTAATAAAAGATCACCTCTATTTAGTCTCTAATTGATCCTTCATGATTAGATGTAAGAATGTTGTATCCTCTATTCTTTGTCCTTCACTTGAATGATTTTGCAATTCACTGTCATTGCTAAGTCATCTTTAGTTCTCTACAAACTTTCTTGTTTGCACCTTCGATCATTCATCCCTTCACAATGCTCCCAACTCTCTTATCTCTCATAAAAATTTAGGGCTTCATCCTCCTTAAGAAGACTTAGGTGGCTTAGGGTTAGGTATGAATCTACAACCAAGATTAATCCATTTTGTAGCTTAAACCTTCCCTTTTCCTGATTGGTTGCATCTAATTACATAGGGATTTTGCATGTAGATTCATCCTTATCTTTAAAGAATCAAAACCTAACCTTATGTAAGCTAAAAAATGGTTTACATAGTTTTTTGTGCCATAACAAATAAATATGTCCAATCTGTATTACTTGGCATGTGTAGTTACTAGTGTTAGGTATACACTATAATTCTACAAGCACTCCTAGTGTGTTTGAACATCATAATTTCGAATAGAGCAATGTATTTGGACATGCTTTGATTATTTGATCATATCCATTTTTGTTCTACAGTGTGCTTGTGTTTGAGTTCTTAGTTCCTGGGTGAATTTTTCCCTTAAGAAAATTCTTACATGGTATCAGAGCAACTTGGAGATTTTCTCATCACATAGCCGTTCGAGGCCATCATCTTGCTTCATCACCGTAGCCTGACTCTAGAGTATCACAAAAATTGGGAGTTTCTAGCATCAAATCTAACCTCATCATTGCATCTAGAATGTTGAATCGGTTAAAATCGGCTACAAAGCTACCTACCCTAGGCCAAAGTCAATTGTGAGGCAAATTTTTTTTTGCAAACCGGCACCCAAAGGACCGATTTGCAAAATTGGTATGATCATTTCAGATCTATACATTTAATTTTCAGATCTACATTTTTTTCATCTACATCTCTACCACTATTTTGGATTTGCATTATTTTCTAAAAAAATTTTGGCCATGGGGCCATAGGAGAGATTTTTTGCAGGTGAAAATTGAAGCTTATTGGTGTAAATCTGATATTTGCATCACATTTAGAAGGTCCAAAAATCCCCAGATCAGATTTTGTTTCATCCAAATTGGACATATGAGGCAAAATCTAGAGCCATTTATTTTTTGGAGGCACAGTGACAATTCAGAAAAAATAACAGCAACAACGATTTTCAAACATCGATATCTTCCTCATACGGACTCCTTTTTTAGAGCAATTTTTTTTTGTTTTGGGGTAGGATTTTGTGATCAACACATTGGTGTAGGTGGTTTGAAATCTTTGTTTTGAAATTTTTTTGCAACTCAAAAATCTCAAATTTTGCCACTTAAAATGCTTGGTACGGGCTCATCTGGACTCCAAATTAGGTTCCATTTTTTTTGTCTAGTTTCCAGATATGCAATCACATTATAGGTTTTGTAGACAGAAATACTACTTTTAGAAATAGGACCTAAATTGGCAAGTGGCTACCAAGTGCTACATCATACATTAGGGGGGATTTCTTTGATTTTCTTTGATTCTTTGGGGGTTCATTGATTGATCTCATAGAGTCTTGTCAAATTTGTCAGTTTGGTATTAGACCACAATTGACAACAAAGAACTATTACAAATGGAGGACTTTGATAATTGACCATCTAAGAAAACATCCAGGATTGCTTCCTTATCTCTATTCAATGCCACCACATTTTGATTGGACATATATTATCAAGCTTAATCAATTTCTACATAAAAGTATGAGTAGGGAATCTTTTGGTCCTCTTAGATTGGCAAATTTTCCTTGTGATATTTGGTGCTCTATTTGGGAAGCATATGGAGATCCATGTGATCCTCCATCTCTAGTGGACTTTCTACATCTAGTCACTCTAGCTATGGTTTCTTCAACCTCTTATGATGAGATCACACCTCCATCTCTTGTTGCTCCTACTAATCCTATTACAGTCATAGATGCTTCAAAATTAGTGTAGTAGGATACTTTATGTCTTCCTACTCTACCTTCATGTGAAGACTTTCTTTCAAACATTGCACAGTTGTTTTTGGAGTCTCACATTGAAGATGTGGGAGATATTCTTAATGACATTCATCTTCTTTTTTAGGCAGATACTTCATCCTTTGTCGTAGTGATAGATTCATGTACTTCAGCACTATAGGGTACTCATGGTCTTCTAGGTGACAATTTCTTGCCAGACATTTAAGCTCTATTCTTGGAGTCACACATAGTAGACATGGGAGACATTTATGATGATTTCTCACTTCTCTTTGCTTAGGGGTCTTCTACAGTTGTTGTGAGGGCCCACTCTGACCCTCAACTCCATGCTCTACATGATCAATCCTTCAAGATTGGCATGATTGTGGATTCTTCTTTACAACATCTGCAGGAGGTCTCTTCATCAGTTGAGAAGACTGTTGGTTTCTTGAGACAAGTTCTACCTCCTTCCTCGTTTGATCTGCTCTTCTTTTCAGCAATTTTGGAGAAAGCCATCATCAGTATCAATGCAAGGACTTTTGAATAGGTTTTAGAGATACCAATCATCATAGAGATTCCTTCTCCATCTAGGGGACACATCTCACAGTTATCTTTGCCTTTGTTTCTTCTTAAGGGGAGGAAGACAATTCTCCATTCATGGACCAGCTTCTTCATTGGAGCAGCTTTCACTTGTTGGCATTCTTCTTTTGGGAGCGGAGCCTATTTTGTCTCTCTTCCTTCTTTTATTCTCTTATGTATATACTGGATGTATGTCATAATGGGGGGGTCCTGATTACTCCATCCATCAATGCATCCTTATTTATCTCTCTTTTAGAGGAGGGTTTTTCCCATGAGGCTTTCCCTCTTTCCCTGCTTTATGGGAGATTTACATTTTCATTATGTACTTGGATACCTTATATGGCCTAGTAGCTGGGACGCATTATGCATCTTCATCCTAGTTCATAATATTAAGGGCATTCCCCTAAGTTGCACTTAAGGGGGGGTGTTGGTGTAAATAAGTATTTACTTGTTACACTTACTTAAGTTTACTTAGGTTTATGGATTATTTAATTATTTTGCATTATTTTATTTGTGAGACACTTAGGATTTTGTGCACTCTTGTGAGTTGTCTTAATGACATCATAGGGGTCTGCACCTCTTTTAAGCACATGTTGTCTACAACATAGGAATCTTCTACACACATATGACACTTTTTCATTCTTATCCATTCATCTTAAATGTTGAATAAGGTTCTTAGTTGTCTTATCTTCTAGTTGTTTCTAGAGACATTCTAGGTGCTTCCTAAGAGGCCTTTATATGCAAGCACTCCTAGTGTGTTTGAACATCACATGCTGAATAGAGCAATGTATTTGGACATACTCTGATTAATTGATCATATCCATTTTTGGTCTACTGTGTGCTTGTATTTGAGTTCTTAGTTCCTGCGTGAATTTTTCCCTTAGACAAATTCTTACACTCAAAAATGTATAACTCCCTTTGAGTTAATGTGTTTGTTTTGTATCCAAAATCTGTTCTCCACTCTGAGTAGATCTATCTCTAATGAATGATACTCTTTTCCTTCAATGCACTTATACACTTTATGTTCTACCTTTAGCTGATATCTACTCTCCTCTATTTCCTAGATTGGATTTCTCAAAAATATATCACTAGGGTCAAAATTTGATTAGCTCCCCCTTTGTTCATGCTTCCTCTTTTTCTTTATCCATCTCTTTGTTTAATTCAATTATATCTCTCCCCCTTTATTCTTGCATTTTTACTTCCTCCACGTAATTTGTCTTCCCCTTGCTTATTTATCTCCCCCTTTTTTGACATTTATGTCAAAGGGTCTATACACTTATAGTGTACTTGTCCAAAAATTATTTATGGACTTCCATGATTTTTTTAGAGCTCCATCCCAATTGTCACATGCAACATCTAATGACTTCACTTGGACGGTGAACTTGACTGCAAGGTATACTAGGCCATCTAATGTAGAAACATTTGGATTTTTTTTCAATAATGTTTCAGTATAGCCTAATTCTTTGTGGAGGATTTCCAAGTGTGGGGTGAGAGAGGGTTGAATTTATGTCAATTTGGCTCTTATATTAGCCTCTTCTATTGTTAACAAAACTAATTGACTTTTTGAATGAAGCAATGTGTGGAAATGCTTCTCACTCTGAACTGGGTTCTTAGGTAGCTGTGTACATGATATGCTTAAAATTCTTTCTAGGCTTAGTATTTTATGTCTAGTGTCTTGGGTGAAGAGTGTGAGATCACACAGTTTGGTGCACAATGAGAAAAAATTCTCAAGTACCTTCTTTACATCCTCAATCTTATTTGCCAAAGCAACTTGTGTTAGTGTTATATCACCAGATATCTTCTCATTCACTTTTTCTTGGAACTTTCTTGGTGTTTCTTCTTCTCTAATGCTTTTTGTAGAATTATTATTTTATCATTAGTCATTGTCATAATAAAATTTTGGAATCACTATCTCTTTGTCTAAAGTTATATCACCATAGTGAATTACCTTTTCAACCTTAGAAGAGCTTGATCCTAACACTGAGATTTGTTATATTCTTGATCCTAACCTTATTTTCTTCTTCTCCTCTTGGCCTCCTTGTTATATTCTTTTTTTTTTCTCCTTGGCCTTTTGAGTGGTGGCTCTTGTACTTTTATTGGTAGTTGGTGCTATTGGATTCACCAATCTTGGCTTGGTAACTTTCTTTACTTTGGTCACAAGTTGTGCCTTGGCCTTTCTCTTTTTAGGCTCAACATTTATTGGTGCTTCCTCAACTTCTTCTTCCTTGACACCCTCTTCTTCCTGTTTATCATCACCCATGCCTTGAGTTAGTGCAAGAGGTTCTTTAGTTTGTTCTTGTTGCTCCTCTTCATCCTCTTCATCACCTTCCTCTTCTTCTTCTTCAACACCTTCACTAAATTTTGCCTTAAGTTTATTCACTAGTTTATCTTTCTTTTTTAGTATAGAGACTGTCTTTAACTACATTTCTACTTTGGACTTCATGACATCATAATTTCCAAATATTTTTTCTATTTTGCCAAATTCTTTAGCAAGAAGTGGAGTGATGGCAACTGAGGCTTCGTCAACATTAATCACATATCCTAAGGGTCTTACCCATCTTACCTAGGTATGGAAGCCTTTGCATATGTGTAATCAATATAAAAAAGAAAACATGTCATTGTAAAATTGTTCAACTAAGGAAATATGTATTCTCATTCTCTACTTCATAGTCTTCTTAAAGTCTTCAAAACAACTTGTAATGATAGTTTCAAAGTTCTCACCCATCTTCTCAATGTATTCATTTATCTAGGCAGCAATTATCCTATTTGTCTTCCATCCTTTTTTACCAAAAGATGGGAATGTGTTTTGTACATAGAAAAATAAGAAAATTAGGATTGATCCAAATTTTCACTGAGAACTCTTAGTCTTCCTAACTGCTCCTAGGTTCTCCATTATTTGTTGCAATTGAAGTTCATCTAGATCATAGGTATGATCTTTCTTCACAATTTTAAATCCCACATCCATTGCAATGTAAGGTGCATTGTTCAATTTGCTTGATTGATAAAACTTGTGAGATATGACCCTAACTACAAATTTTATTAGTGGATTAGTTATGGTACCTATTGTCATTCCATGCTTATTCCACATTGCACCTATATTTCTCTCTATTCTCTTTAGAGTCACTCTACAGAGTCTCTAGTCAATCTAGGGTTGGAAAATTAGTCACCCTATAGATTATTCAGTTTGAAATCTTTATTGGCTATCCTTCTAGCCATAGGGATCCATCATATTGTTTGCTCAAATCTATTCTTATCTAGTTAGTTTTTAAAGTAGTGGGGAATTCTAGGGCATGCGTCAAACCCTTTCTTTCTATGATTTTTGTAAGAATTTTCCTTAGGGCAGAATTTACCCAAGACCAAGGAACTCAAAACACAAACACAAATTAGACTAGAGTATGATCAGAATAACTGTATAGTATTCAATTCTATATACAAGTACACTAGGAGTACGTCAATATAAAGGCCTTTGAGATGCATCTAGAATGCCTCAGAATTAGCATCATGATAAGTCCAACAACTAGGCACATGTCCACTAGATATGAGTTATCCTCCATTATGCATGAAAGTAAGTGCAATGATGTGAGGATAAGCCTACAAAGGTGATACATGCACATTAGTGTTGTAGACAGCATGTGCTAAATTAGGAGTGCAAAAAACTATTTTGTCTACATGACAACTCAGTGAATGATGCAAACTCTTGTCATGTGCATAATTAGAGTTGCATACTTCTATGTTGTCTACATGACAACTGTAGAAGATGCACAAACTCCTAAGTGTCTCATAAAGAGAAATAATAAAATAATGCACTAATCTAAGTTAACTTAAGTAAAGTGTAAATAGTAAATACCTATTTACACCAACACCCCCCCTTAAGTGCAACTTAGGGGAATGCACTTAAGCTCACTAATGCATAATGGGTCCCAGCTACTATGCCATGTTAAGTACCCATGTACAAGAGCAATGCTAAAATGATGCAATGAAATCTCTCATAAAGTGGAGAAAGAGGGAAAACCTCATGGGAAAAACCCTCCTCCAAAATGAGAGATAAGTACAATAGAGAAAGAGAGAGAAGAAGACGTCATAAGAGGAAAATAATCCCTCCCAGAAAAAGAGAGAAGAGAGAAGTCAAGGGAATCCCCTTTCTACAACATCCCGCACCCCAAAGAGATCTCGTAAATGAGAATACTTGACGTCGGTAAAGGGTTTGGTGAAAATATTAGCTACCTACTCTGTTGTAGGATAGTACTGAAGTGCAATGATTTGCTCATGTATTAGCTCTCTAATATAGTACATGTGAACCTCAATGTTCTTTTTCCACTAATGCTGAACTGGATGCTTAGAGATTTCAATGGCACTTTGATTGTCGCACTGAAAAACTGTTGGCTTAGGTAGATCAAATCCAAACTCATCCAAGATGTGTTGTAACCAAAGAGCCCTTGTAGCTGCATTGATAGCCCCTTGATACTCAACCTCTGTGGAAGAAAGAGAAACATTGTTTTGCTTTTTACTTTGCCAACAAATAGGGTTGGAACCAAGGTGAAAAGTTTACCCTGAAGTAGACTTCCAAGAATCTAAGTGTCCTGCATAGTTTGAATCTATGTATCCAATCAACTAAAGCCCTATACCTACTGCATAATGAATCCCATGTGTAGGTGTACCCTTGATATAGTGCAAAATGCACTTGGTAGCCTTTCAATGAATCTCATGAGGTTCTTGCATAAAGCATGAAACTATACCAACTACAAAGGCAATATCAGGGCGTGTGCGTGTCAAGTAGATAAGGCTTCCAACTAACTATCTATATAATGTTGCATCAACAAGTGGAGTTGTTCACTTATCCTCTAGCTTAACACTTGATAAGAAGGGAGTAGGAGCAGGTTTACTGTCACTCATGTGAAACCATGAAAGCAAGTCTAGAGCATACTTTTGCTGTGAAAGTGAAATCCCTGCTAAAGATTGTATGATCTCAATGCCAAGGAAGTAGTGTAGAAAACCCAAGTCTGTCATGGAAAATCTATCCTGAAGAGAGGTCTTGACACTAGCTATGATGGATGCAATGCTCCCTATAATGATTAAGTCATCGACATAAAGCACTAAGATCAAGTGAGAGTCATCTTTCTGAAGAATGTAAACATTTGAATCAGAATGACATCTTTTGAAACCTACTGAGAGGAGAAATGAATCCATTTTGGCATACCAAGCCTGAGGAGCCTACTTTAAACCATAAATAGACTTCTTTAATCTGCAAACCATAGTAGAATCCTGTATAAACCCCTGTGCCTACTCCATATAAATTTCTTCATGAAGGTCACCATTCAAAAATGCGCTCTTAACATCCATCTAGTGTACAACCCATCCTTGAGTTGTAGCAATTGCTAGTGTTAGGTGAATGGAGTTCATCTTGGCAACTGGTGCAAAAGTCTCTGTATAATCAATACCTGGAACTTGCGAGAAACCTTTAGCAACAAGTCTAGCCTTATGTTTATCAATACTTCCATCTGCTACAAATTTGGTTCAATAGATACACTTGCATTGAACCACTTTTCTTCCCTTAGGAAGGGGAACTAAGTCCCATGTATTATTTTTCATCAAAGAATTGTATTCTTCCTCCATAGTTGTATCCCATTCTAGAATCCCTGATGCTTCCTTAAAAGACTGTGGATCTGAAGCAATGGCTGTGTATGCATGTGGAAATGACTTGTGCTGTGACCTCGTCCTCTAAGTGTCTAAAGGATTTCCCACCATTGAACATGCTACATCAAGGGTCCGTTGTGCCCAACAAGGTTTGGTGGAAGAAGATGAAGGAATGTCCTCAACTATTTGTTGACCCTATGAAGGTGGTGTTCTATGAGTCAAGGTTGGAGGAATTTCATCTTTTGAGTCACTTTCATCACTATGTTCACTATCCACATAGGAGGAAGAAGGAGGAGTTGAAGAGGCCAAAGTTAAACATGTCTCTTCAAAATGAAGACTCCTCTCATAAAATATTTTGTGAGTCTCTAGATCCATTAATTTATATGCTTTGAGATGATCATGATATCCAAAAAATATGCATGGTTTGCTTTGTGGTTCTAATGCCTTATGCTTTTGTGGAGGTATCTTGGCCCATGCTAGAGAACCAAAAACTTTGAAGTGCTTAACACTTGGTTTCCTTCCACACCATGCCTCAAAAGGTGTTATTCCATCTAAGGCCTTATGCAGACTTTTGTTTTGAATGTAGTTGGCATAGCACATGGCTTCAGCCCAAAACACTTGATCAAGAGAATTGTGTTGAAGCATGCAAGTAGTCATTTCTTTAAGGGTTCAGTTGTTTCTTTCAGCTACACCATTCTATTGTGGTGTGTATGCAACTAAATTTTGGAGATCTATCCCCTCATGTGTGCAATAGTCTATAAGTTTTGAATTGACATATTCTCTACCATTATCCGTCCTTAGTATCTTGATGGCTTTCCTAGATTTCTTCTCAACTTGAGCTTTGAATGTGATAAAGTTGTCAAAGACTTCACTCTTATGACCAAGGAAAAAAACCCAAGTGTACCTTGAAAAATCATCAATAAATGTGAGAACATAGCAGCCCTTACCAAAAGAAGGTACTAGAAAGGGGCTAGCTACATCACTATGTACCAATTCTAGAACAACAGTTTCCTTCCAAGACTTCCCCTTATCATATTTCTCTTTGAGATGTTTACCTGCTTCACAACCTGGACATAATCCCTCTGAAAACCTGACTTGAGGTAGACCAATGACCATTTCCTTGCTGCTTAATTGCTGAAGGTAGCGATAATTAAGGTGTCCAAATCTGTCATGCCATAGTTTACTTTGAGTGTTTGAATGAGTCAAGAAAGCAAGAGACATGGACTTAGGCACAAAATGTGAGAAAGAATAAAGTCTTGTCTCATGGTTTTCCTTTCCAATCACCACCATTGAATCATCTTTGAGATTCTTTACCACTACTGTGTTAGGGAGGAACTCTACTTTGTTGCCACATCCATAGTGAGTGATTTGATAGATGGAGAGAAGGTTGGTACTAAGGCTAGGAACATGCAGTACATCCTTGAAGACTCCATTATCTAACTCAACATTCCCTTTACCTTCTACTTTAATTTGAGCATCATTGCCCACATAGATGTAAGGAACATTTAAAGTTTTTAAAGAGAAAAAGTGCTTCCTAAAAGCCCCCATGTGATGAGATGCTCCAAAATCTAGAATCCATTCCTTCAGATTGTTTGTACTTGCAACTAAAGCTTGGCCCTTGCTCTTTGAAGTAGATGAAGAACCCTTGTCTTTATATGCATTAGAAACATCAATTTTGTGTTTCCTCATAATGTTTACTAATTCATCAATCTACCTATCTTTGCACTCATGTTCTTCATGTCCATTCCTCTTACAATAGGAACATGTTTTCTTCTCCTTTTTGTTGGAACTGTTCCCTTTTTTATTGTTCTTGGAAGAAGATTTTCCTTGTTGTGAAGAAGAATGTTGAGTGGAAGAAGATTAACTTGTGGAAGATTGTTATTTTGAGGAGGACTATTGTGTGTCATCTTTTTTCTTGGCCTTCCATTGCTTCTGTTTCTTGTTTGAGTTTTTACTGGACTTGAATTACCTTCATTTGCTACCAAGGCTTTAGTTTTGGAAGACTTGAGAATTCCCATTCCCACTAGATTGTCATGTTCAAGGATCAACATTTTTGAGAATTTCTCAAATGAAGGCTTAACATAGGCACTACCCACTGTTAATTTGTGTGTATTAAAGCTAGAAACAAAATGAGCATATTTAGATGTAAGATGAGTCATGATGTGTTTGATCATCTTGCCATCTTTAATGGGTTCTCCACAATCATTTAGCTGTGCTCTATACGTTTCTACTTGGGTAAGATAGTCTTTAATTGTGTCAAAAATTTTAGGATCCAACTTGAGAAGTTTATCCTCTATTGTGTAAGCCATGTCTTCATCTACTGTCCCATACAAAACTTCTAGTTTTGCCCAAACCTCTATTGATCTATAAGCTTCCTAATGTGAAATTTGACAGGATCAGAGATATTTTTCAGCAAGGTTCCTAAGGCCATCTCTTGTTTGGATTCCCAATCTTCTTTACGAGCTTCATCAGCATCAGCAAGAGGTTTCCTGGCTACACTAGTGACATAACACCATAAACCTTTTTCTACCAATGGCTCTTTAATGTTTTCTTTCCAAGTAGAATAATTATGTGGAGTTAACTTTGAAAAAGAACCCATGATGCAAGAACTCAAGATAAGGAGACACAGTACATAGTACACACCCCCTCTTTTCACTCAATCAAAAAATCCCCCCCCCCCCCCCAAAATAAATGATTTTGGAACTTTATATATAGTGTGTTTACAATGGGCCACTTGCCAAAATAGACAAAGTGGACTTTCTGATTTTTTTTATTACAACTTTTGTATAGAGTACAAATCTGGACTATTACAATGTAGCTCAAAATGACATCAACTATGAAGCATTACAATGCAAAAGAAGACCTATCTCTGAAAGTGATACATTTGTCCAAATAAGACTATAATCTGATTGCAGATCTGAAAACTAGATGAAAAAGTATACACTTTATAAAAAAATAGAACCTGAAAAGGAGTCTAGATGAGCCCGTATGATGTGTTTGAAGTTGCAAAAAGCAAGATTAGACATGTACAATCATGAAAAATTGTGATTTTTGACCAATCCGAGCACCAAAACCAGAAACAAACTACACCACTAAAATATTTAGAAAATTTTACCCAAAATAAAAAAAAATCACACTTGATTTAGAGTCCGTATGACCAAGTTATGGTTGTTTGAAGTTGGGCTACCAAATCAAAAATACATTTGAAGAGGGGTCTGCAGAGGAAACCAATATGTTAAATTTGATGTGCAAATGGCCATCTCAGTAGTTCAAAAATACCTTGGTATGACGATTAGACAATCATCAATTTTAGGTGCACAGTTTGCTGATGTCAGCGTCGGGTCAAGTCTGTGATGACATCATCATGTATGAAACTTTACAAAACTGTGTGACTGGATTTGACATGTATTGTTAATTGGAGTTGACGTGGACTACTTGCGTGTGATCTAACTAGGCTCTGACATGTCTGAGTATAGTGGATAATGGGGCAGCTGTTAGGGGTCTCTGTCATCGGCAGATGTGGCTTCTGCACAGGGGGTTATTTGGCAGTCAAGGGTTTGAAACTTCCACCAAATTTTGCAAACAGTTGCTGGTTATTAAGTCTGGTGAGGGGACTAATAGTCCCACATCCACTGTACATTGGTTTGATTACTATTTAAAAACAAAGACTGAGCAATGTTTAAAATGCTGAGAGGCATCTGTCGGAGGTTGAAGACCACTTGCGATAAGGCTTGTTCAGCCGCCAGTGAATACAATGTCACCGGTGATTGAGCGAAAAATTTGAAAGTTCTATCAATTGGTTTGTTTGGCAAAAATTAAAATCCTTCACATTGGTTCAAAAATTTTTGATCGCTCTCGATTGCCGTGTTGAAAGTGCAGCCCATGAAATAATAATGAAACCTGCGATACAAATAAAGAATATTCTACAGACTGTGGAATATTTCGCACGGGTTCAGGGCCGAGGTTTCACTGCCTAGTACCTGAGCTAAAAAAATTTCTCTGCATGCCCACAAAAATAATTTCAAAAAAATTTGAAAAAGGAGAGAATAAACCAAATCCATAAAATGAATTGTAAATCAAATAAGACCATACCCAGATTTACAAATTAGGCCTTCGGGTTTTGATTTACAAAAAAAAATTTTGCCTCCCAATTGACTATGGCCTAAAATAGGAAAATTTATAGTCAATCTTCATCGAATCATTTCTCTAGACGTAATGGCGAGGTCTGCTTCCGCTCTAGATGCTCCCAATTGTAGTTGATGCTCCAAATCTGAATCGGGTCTCTTTGAGAGATAAAGCAAAAAGGTCTTCAAAGGCTATGTGATGAGTATCTCCCTCAACTCCAATACCATATAAGAATTTTCCTTAGGGAAGAATTTACCCAAGACCAAGGAACTCAAAACACAAGCACAAATTAGAGCAGAGTATGATCAGAATAACTATATAGTATTCAATTCTATATACAAGTACACTAGGAGTGCCTCAATATAAAGGCCTCTGAGATGCATCTAGAATGCCTCAAAATTAGGATCATGATAAGTCCAACAACTAGGCACATGTCCACTAGATATGGGTTATCCTCCATTATGCATGAAAGTAAGTGCAATGATGTGAGGATAAGCCTACAAAGTTGAAACACACACATTAGTGTTGTAGATAGCATGTGCTAAATTAGGAGTGCAAAAAACTGTGTTGTCTACATGACAACTCAGTGAATGATGCAAAGTCCTATCATGTGCATAATTAGAGTTGCATACTTCTATGTTGTCTACATGACAACTGTAGAAGATGCACAAACTCCTAAGTGTCTCATCAAGAGAAATAATAAAATAATGCACTAACCTAAGTTAACTTAAGTAAAGTGTAAATAGTAAATACCTATTTACACCAATTTGAACTCTTCTTTTAAGATGCTATTTTCACACAATTTTTTGTATGCTTCCCTTATCTCCATATCACCAATTCCACCTGTCTTGCATTTATAACATTTTCTAACGTCTTGAACCATAATAAATTTTGAGGGAATCATGGGTAACATGCTTGATAGATCTTGTTTATATGAAACATTTGGAATTGCTCTAAAATATGGTTATTTTACCTCATTACTAACTAACTACACATTCAACACTTCTTTTCCTTCTACATTTCTTGAGCTTGACATCATTTATGACAACTAGGGTTTCTACCAATGCAAACTGTGTAACTTAGCTTGTGATAAATACATTTGAGATTCAAATAATGTGAGTGAGATCAATGCTATGATCTTTGTAGTCACTTCAAACAAACTTCTCAATCACCTTCTACACCTTTAGCTTATGCTTGAATTTGAAATGATAAAAGAAGGGCAAAAAATGATCATATACCCTTCGAAAACCTTGCATTTAATGCTTAGTGCTTGTATAGTTGTAAACTCAACATTAACATAATTTCATATTCACTTGGCATCTATAGGTATTATCATAAATTGGTAACTAATATGGACTCAATATCAACTAGCTAGCCTAGTAGCTTGGCACTAACTAGTGTTCCACTCAGCATCCATTGAACTTTTCATGCTCGACAATAACATGAAAACTAAAAGATTTAACTTTGAATTTTCTACAACTTTTTGCATCTTCATTCATTCTAACATAATCTTTTTAGTACTTACTTCTTTTTGAACTGATGTATGATACAAAACTTTAAGTATTAGTCCTACATACCTCTAGTTTGCTTAGTTTGATGAGGTGTGACCACTTGATTCATTGGGTGAAATGATCTCTTCTCCATTGGATGTACTGCAACCATATTTCTTCTTCCATGCCTTATTCATTTCGTTCCTAATGTGTTCAACTTCTACCTTTCCTTTGCCTTTGTCAAATTCACAACTTGGTGCCTTGGACCTAGTTGGAGAATGCTTGCTAATATGACCTATCCTCAAATAGCTGAAGCATGTGGTTTGACTCAACCATCTCTTGTAATTACCACTGAAGTGAGTCTTGATGCAATTTTTAGGTACATGTTCATATTCTTGACAATAGTGATAGCTATATCTTGTATTGTAATCCAAATTATAGGAATTTCCATAGCTTCTTACCTTTTTTGCCTTGCTTGATGACCATGTGGACTTGGATCTGCATTCAAAGGCTTTATGTGCATACTTTTGATAGTTGTAGCAATATCCTTCAAATTTTGGTGCATGCATGGTCCTAGTTCTGCATTCATGTGCCTAATGACCTTGTTCATTGTACTTATAATAGTAGACCATGTTCTTAGGCTTAGCATTCTGATTTTTATTCTTGCTCCTACACACATTAGCAATATCCCCTTTCTTACCACAATTTTGACAAGCAGGTTTGGAATTCTTACCTTTTTTATTGCTTTCTTTAGTAGCTTTGGATGATTCTCCTTTACTGCTTGTGTAGCCCAATCCTAATTTATCTCTATTAGATCTAGGGGATTTTGTTAATTTCTCAAACTACTTGATAGCTTTATTTGGCTTGTTGAAACTTTCAAAAAATTCCTTTTCTCTTTTTAGGTCATTCTATAGTTGTTCATTTTGCAACTTCATTGTAGATATCTCAATGTCCTTGACATTGAACTCATGATGAGCATTCATCATTTGGATCAAGGTATCCAATTGTATGTTTGAGATCCTAGATAGCTCTATTGACTTCTATTGCAATCTATTTGCCAATTTTTTTTTGTTCTTCAATCATGGCCTTGTCTTCAATGACTTTCTTCTTTTGTTTAGTCACTTCACATAGTAGTATAGCTTGTGATTCTTGCTCCAAGTTGAGATTTATAACTCTTTATCTTGTGCTTTATTCTTCTCAATTAGATTTGCAATTGTTGCATCAAATTCACTAGAGTTATCTTCTGCAAATAGCTTTGTGTTGTCAATCTCTTTGTATTGTGTGTCATTTTTTTCTATAGCAATCTCTTTCCTTCCTTTTGAGGAACTCTTCAAGGCATCTCTAGCTTCATTTAGTTGATGTAGTATAAGATTTATCTCAATCTTCTAGATCTCAATGGTCTTTTTGAATTTGTAGACTTCCATTCCAAGATCTTTCCTCTAAGCTACAAAGCTTCTTCTTTTGAGAATTAGACTCTGATACCAATTGTGGGAATTACAAGTGGGAAAGATAAACTACTAAGAGAGAGGGGGGGAGGGGGTGAATCAAAAGTTTAAACTTGGACCCACAAAACTTTCACCAGTCCTACATCACATGCATTAACATACTAAAATAATATGTAAATTAAATGCATCTAAAATATGTAAGCAATTAAACACACACACTTTACACCAAATATGATTAACCAGAAACACTCCAAATGAGAAGGTAAAATTGGGGTGGGGATGACACCTACAAATATTTACTACTATAGCAATAAACTATAGCCAATTAAGGCTACAATAGTTTTACCATGAGACATGATCTACCCTTTGAAAGGCTTGCCCTATTAAAGGCTTACAAAGATTGTTAAGTTGCACCTTGTTAGAGGATTTCAACACCTTGTTAGAAGTGTGTCTCATTAAAGGACATCTGATCACTCACTTGGAATGTCACCCTATTAAAGGATTTGATAAGTTCTATTAGTACCACTCCACTTAGGAGATTTAATCGAAATCACTTGTTAAAATATCTCAGTAGGGATTTTGTGTTTGGCACTTGCTTGCTTGATAACAAATCACCTCTATTCAATATTAGATTGATCCTTCATGATGTAATGTAACAATGTTGTATCCTCTATTCTTTGCCCTTCACTTAATTGATTTTTCAATTCGCTCTCACTACTAAGTCACCTTGAATGCTCTACAAACTATCTTTTTCACATCTTTGATCATTCAAAACTTAACAATTCTCTCAACTCTCTTACCTCTCATAAAAAGTATAGGGCTTTTCCCTCCTTAAGAAGACTTAGGTGGCTTAGAGTTAGGTATGAATCTATAGCTGAGATTCATAGATTTTTCCACTTAAACCTTTCCTCTTTTTTTATTGGTTTCATGTAATTAAATAGAGATTATGGATATAGCTTCATCCTTATCTTTAAACAATTGAGACCTAACCTTATGTTGGCTGCAAAATGGTTTACATAGTTGTTTGTGCCATAAAAAAAAAATGTCCAATTTGTGTTACTCAGCATATGTAGTTAATAATTATTGGCATACACTATAATTCTACTTCTAGCTCAGCACTTGAACTACTCAACAGCTACTATTCACTCAAAACTTGAGTCACTCAGCATGGTCTATCTACTTGGAACTTGAGTGACTTGCCACATGACTGACTCGAAACTCATTCCTACTTAGCATGGTCTTGTACTTACATATTATACTAGGTATGCATTACTAGTTCAACATGAACTAAGTAAATGTCTTAAGTGTGTTGACACTCAATTGTCAAAACCAATTTGAGATCAACAAAGAAGGTTTAGATGGATGTGGATAGAGAAATCTTCAAAAAGAGGGCTCCATAGAGATTGAATCCTTCAATGGAAAACAATGGTCCTCCTTGATGAATTTTATGCTTGAACACTTGAATTCTCTATAGAAATTTACTTCATGGAATAATGGATGTAGAAAGATAATATTTCACTCGATATCACAATGCATCCTCTTACTTAAAGAAAAATGAGAGGAGGAATCTTCCTTACATAGAGATCTAGGGCACTAACTATTAGAGAAGCTTGGCATAGGAGCATTAAATATCATTTAACTATAACACTTAGGAATAGATCTAGATTAAATGTAATTTAAGAGTCTACCATTTTGAAACTTGAAATAGCTGACTTAAAAGTAAGAAAAGAAACTTTTCAAACCCTGAGATCTAAAAACTCCTGAAAATTAAAAATAGGACCCAATGTTAGGGACAAGGTTGACCCTACCCTACGTAAAGGTCAAGGTCATCCTTCACCTAGGTTAAGGTTGAGGTTGACCTTGATCCAAAAGGTCATCCTTGACTTAGAGGGAAAAGTCCTCAATTTCATAGAGCAGTTTGTCAGAAATAAGCTAGAAATAAAGGGAGAAAAGAAGAAAAAGTGTAAAATGGTTAGATCCATGCAAAGACCTATTCAAGGAACTTGACATGACCCCAAGCCACTTACTTGGAGTGCTAAATTCTCTTAACATGTAAGTGCTTCCATTTTAAGATGATGTATTTATTTTCTAACCATTGCAAACATTATTTGAAATATTTTAATCAAGGTTTACCTAATTTTCATGTGTAGATCCTTTAGTGGGGTGATATTCTAATGGAGTGTTTTAAAGTCCTCTAACAAGACCACTCCTTATAGGGTGAATAAATCCTTAAACAAGGTCAAATTTAATAGTGTGCTTTGTAACCTTTAATAGGGTTGGCCTACCTTCAAAATTGTAGGATTTATAACTTTCACCCTATCGCAAACACTCTCCCTCTTTCCCCATTTCTTACTCTCTCCCTCCCAACTCAATATGTTTATAAATTTCTCTGTCTTCCTCCCACTTTAAATGAAACTAAGTAACATATAGAGATAATAGGATAGAGAGATAAGGGTAGATAAGGGGATAAGGAAAGTGAGAGGGAGAGAAGGGGGTGTGAAAATACGAAGATAGGAAGATGGAGACATAAGGAAAGTGGGATAATGATATATAGAGGGAGAGATTGATAGAGGGAGGGAGAGGGGGAAAGAAGAGATAGGGGGAAAGGGAGAAAAATATAAAGGATTTATAGTTTAGAGATTATGGCTTTAGGTTATCAACTTAGATTTTAAGGAATAGTATAGCCTTTGAAAATTATGATTATAGGGTTTAGAATTTTTAGGTAAAATTTTAGGGATCAAGGATGACATAAGAGAGAGGTGGCAAAATAGAAAGAGGAAAAGAAAGAGAGAGCGGGGAGGGGAAAAGAGAGTAGAAAGGGAGAGAGGGAAAGGGATAGTGATAGAAGAAAATGAATAATGAGATAGAGAGAGTGAGCAACATATTGGAGGAAAGAAATAGAAAGATGTTGGACAAGTTTCTAGCCTTCAAGACTCATGTTGAATAGAAATCTAGGAAAGAAATCAAGGTTCTTTGGATGGACAATCTATTGGCACTCAAAATTGTAGCCCAAATTTTTAGCACTGTTGATGAAATTGAACCCTATAAATGCTTTTTTAATCATATTGTACTTGGTTGTACCTTTGAAACCCCTAAGGTGTTTAATGTTTCTAACACCCTAGATTTAGTGTGTCTAAGTGTTTTATGAAGTTAAACTATCGCTTCAAGTCATTTGGCAAAGTCCTATTTTGAGCAAATGTCAAATCTGCATTTTTCACCTGTGTCAAATAGTGACAGGAGGTTGTATTTGCAACTAAATATCTCGCACCCAAAAATGTATTGTGATTCACCACTTTGGGAGTGTCTAGTGTCCATACCTAAGAGCCTATGTTTCAGATTTTGAGTTGTTTCAAGTCCTTTTGACTAGGTTTTGAATCCCTCAAAGTTGGTAATTTGCTATTTTCATGTTGATGCACATTGCATATAATTCTAGGATGCCCTATTTGATGTGCTATAACTTTTGACCAGTTCACCAAAATTCTAAAATTCATTTAGTGTTGCATTGTAGATGTCAGAGACTTTTTTATGTTTCAAGTTCTAACTAATGACAAATACGTTTGATCAATTTTCAAATGCGATTCCAAATGCAATTTCTATCTTTTTACTGGTGTCAGCATTTGCAGATTGATTGGAACCCTTGTTCGTGATGTTATATCTTGAAATCTATGATTTCTTAGATAAAATGGATTATACCACTATGTCATACTATAGAAATTCTTTAAGTGTGCCAGTTTTCAAGTCTTGTCAAATCCATTTGCACACTTTCCAGGTCAATTCCATTCGAAAAAATTGTTTTCTATCAGTGTTTCTAGTTTACAAAGTCCAAGTAGCCCATTTTGACTGATTTCCATTTGTGCCCTATTAGCATAAATTGAAAATTCATACTCTCCTCATGATAGTGAACCAATATCCCATTTATCATTTTCCCATGTGCTCATTTGCCCAGTTGTCAAAGCCAAATCCGAACTCGATTTGTTGTTTTCTGACTTGTTTACTTGCAAGTAGTTCTGAGAAGGCAAATTTGACAGTGAATATCTTTTGATTGGGAATTTTTCATAAGACAATATCTAGAAGGATGAAAGTATGTGGAACAAAGAGTCAGTGTGCCAGTTTTTAGAGCCCGATTAGGTGTTTGGATTAGTTTTTAAGGCCAATCAACAAACCTCCTTGCTCGAAGTCAATAGTTTGTAGACAGGTATAAAAGTGAGTTGCAAATTTGTTTCTAGCATGCAAAATTGACTTCATTGAGTAACTTGAGTTTATTGAATCATTTGGAAGACTCAATTGTATGAAAACAATTTTTTTTTTTAGTCAAGCCCACTTTGAGGGCCCAACTAGTGGCATTAGACAAAATGATATGGAGCGGATTGAATTTGTTTTGAGAAGTTAAAGTAATCTTAAAACATGGATTATGAAATGTAAAGTTATGATACATCAATGTTCCTATTCATAACGCTTTTTCTAAAAAAGAACCTTTGTTATCTAAGCTTGGCCATCTCAAAAGTTTAGTACAACATTTTGAAGCTAATCTTGTTGTGGGAACTTATGGTATGGAGGTTCAGATCATCGAATGACTTGTGCATCATCCCTAATGTCACTACAACCTAAGGTGAAAGGTTAAATGGATTGTTTTAGCGGTTTAGATAATTGCAAATCATAAGAGTAAGCTCCAAATATCTAGGAATTTAGGTTTGCAATTAGGATCCCATAATAAATGAGAATTAGGTGTTTTTGTGTAAATAATGCTTTGTTGAAGGAAAAATGAAAGAAACTCATGCTATAGCCATTAACCATTAAATGGGGCAAGGATCAATAGCTTTCTCAGTCAAAGATTTTGAAAGATGGTTTCAGGATTGACGTACTATAACTGTGATGTATGACACCATATCATTACAAATGGTCTACCAAAATTTGCCTCTAGCAACAAATAGAGGAAAGTTATGCCTCAAATTTGATATTGAGCCAAGAAAAAAGTGATCGTGCTAAAGCATTTATCAATTAAATTCTACCTTCATAAATGGAACATTGCGCTTGTTTTATGGAAATATTTAGATGGATGATTTATGGCAATAGTTGTTAAACAATATGATCAGTTTCTCAATGCTATGGTATATCTGATGTTAAGCTACTCTTTTATAATTCTTGTTTTATTAGTGGATGGAAATTCCTAAAATGTGATGCATGTCTTCATGATGTATCTGACATGTCTATAGTCAAACTATTTCTGTAAATTATATGTGGTAATCTTGCATGTAAAGTTTTAAGCACAGTGGAGGTAGAACCAAAAGAGATCACACATGTTTGAAACATGAACCAAGCCGTGAGGAATGAATAAAGAGCCACCATGAACTAGAATAGTGAAGCTGCAACAAACATTACAAAGATAGGGGAGTCAGTGTGGTAGAAGCCCACCCATGAAAAAGGTAACTCATGCCCAAACCAAGGAGAGTATCTTGCAGCATATAAAATAAGGAATCATCCCATGTCCAATAAAGTAGCTAGCAAGAAGAATGCAGGGAAAAGCATTAGAACAAGAGAAGCTATTGGTTTAAGAAGGAAAGGCAAGCATGAAGTCACAAACATCAAAAAGGGAGAGCCTCAGCATTGGAAGATCCATATTTTAGGAGGAAGCAAGACATAAAAAAAACATTAAAAGGAGTCCAAAGTAGTTTAAAGGGGAGAAAAATGTTTGTGATCTCTTTTCTGATGTAAAGAATGATCAATGAACATGCAGGCACCTTAAAATGAAGATCGAGCTACAATACATGCCTGGCAGGGGACTCCATGCAACCATAAAGGAAGCTGACATTAAAAGAAAAAAAAAAAGCCATAGATCCAAGGGGGAAATTCATGCCAATTAGAGGGAAAAACTACTAGTTCCAAGCATAATCACATGTCAAATAGAATTCCCATGCATGGTACAGACCAGTAGACACCCATCTCTAATGCATTTGATCACAAGATAAAGTCCAAGACAATAGGTGAAGCTCACTTTTAGAAGAGGAAAACACATGTAATAAAGTTGCTTTGAAAGGGAGTTCACACTTGATAGGGAAGAACATGCCAAACAAGTAAAGGAAGGATTTTATGTGAAGCATAGTCTAAAGGGATATATCCCGTATTCAACGTGGGAGGAGTATTTTTAAACTTTAAATACTACTCATTGCAGAAAGCACCATGTCTTATGCATGAGGATTTTGGAAGCTGTGAAGCATGCACGGGGCCCATGTAGCTAACTTGAAGGTGATTGCAGGCCAATTTCTAAACAAACATGCAATAATGGTGACATGGAAAAGGTGGCACCAGATCATGCCACATGTCCACATCAGGTGGATGGCGCACACCCACATAAACAAAATTCTTGAAGTTTAAATATTGTGGGAATGTAGGAAGCTACCATGTGGCAGAAAGTCTCATATGTGTGATGAGGTGGTGAGATGTGCAGGTTCAAATTCGATGCTCTTAGATCATGCCAATTGGTAAATCGAGCGGTCAATGCAAACCCACAAAACCAAACTGCTCAAGATTTAAGGAATACAGGATAGTGAGATTCTGCCATGTGTCATTAGGTCCTACTCAGATGTTGATGTGGTGATGATGAGGTAGGTTTTTTCTCAGTGATGATGTGGCAATTGAGTAGCCAATATGAGACTACCACATGGCAATTGGTAAAACATGGGTTGACCCATAATGTAGGATGGGGCCGAAAAATTGAGGAGTATAAAAATATTTTTTTAATTATTTTTCAAAAGAGTGATACATGCAAGGTTTTTAAATCCAAAAATTCATTTTGTAAAGTTTAGACTTTAGAAGTTTTTAAAAATTTTGAAACTCAAAATTGTAGACCAGGGTTAAATAGCAGAGTGTTTTTGAAACTGGCTTTCTGCCTAGTATGAGAATATGGCAATATTATATATCATCAGAATCGTGAGAAGATGAACATTCTGATTATGGAGTTCATTCTTGCACAGGAATTCATGGGTTCAAGTTATAGCCAGAGATGTGAAATTTGGGGTCTTCTCAGTGGAATGAGCCAAAATTGAAAATGCAATTACAAGATCAGTAACTGACAGTGAAAATGCAGTTTGGGGCTGAATGTAACCACATTCAAGTCAATTGAATCAGTATGTCACTAGCATCTTCATGAAGCTTTTAGATACTTTTGGTAAGCAAGAGGTTTTTATCATTCAAAAATAGATATTTTCAAATCAGTTACGAGTTATGATGAAAAAAAATTAGATCAAATGAAGAGAGAGGGTAGAAAAAGGTTTTTTCATCTTCTTGGGAAGGAATTCTTCATGGACACTTGTTATCTCTTGATCAGATCTGAGAATTCACTTCTTCTTATATCATTCCTTTTCTTTCTCATTGAATAGGTTCTAGTATTTGGAGAAAAACCAGTTAGTACTGAGATACCAAGTTTTGGATCTAGTTTTGATGTGTTCCCATGACTATGACACCACATTTTTCAGCATAATTCTCTCATGCAAATAGCAATAGAAAGGAATAAATAGATAGTTCAGATTTGTTACATATTTTCATGTTTTCATTTCATGCATTTAGTTGTATTGTTTCAAGGAAATTAATACATAGAGTAGAAGAGTCTCATTAGTTTTATTCTGATTCTCATCTCCAATCTCAATGAATTGTCAATGTTTTATGATCTTTGAACGAAGAGCTTAGGTCATAGTTGCAGTCCCTTAAGGCTATATATTGCTTTATTGTTGCTTATGACTCAAGGAGTTATGTAAATGCTTCAGGGAATCAATAGGGTTGCAGGTTCATTGAGAAGGATATCATGTAAGAATGAGGTTTGGATTAAGCACCAATGTTTATTTACAAGGTAAATAGATAGATCATATATCTGAATATATACATGAGTATCAGATATCCATATGTATGCATTTGATTCATGGATTTTCCCAATGGATTAGTCACTGGTCAGTTACAAGATCATTAAAGTCTTGCTATTGCATATCTGAGGGTTTGTTGAATTTAGCATTATTAATTAAATGTTCTTTCCCTTTCATGTTGAAGTACCTAAATGTTTAACCCTCACTCAGCTTATGAGATCCATAGCTTTGCATTTAGCTACTATAGATCTATGTCATTTCATGAGTCATTAGGAGAAATAAGGGTAAAATCTGCTTAATAGATTTAGGGATATGTTTTTGCACTGGTACGGTATCATTTGAATCTAAGGTCTACCTACCTAGGTTTAGCAAAGCTTGAAGTAGAAGAAGGGTCAAGCCTTATAGTTAGCCCTGTTTCCGAAATGATATGTTGAGAATGGGAGTTAGCTGTCCCTTAATATGCCATTTTCTCATGGGAATAATTGAAAACCCTCCATCATTTTCAAACAGCCAACAAAATGGCAAGTCTTCTAGGGAGTCTAGGAAAGAATTCATTGATAAGGAGCTAGAAATCTCTGATACATTGTGCATATTCATTTTGTATGCGAGGTTTCATGCACCCCAATAATTTTTATCCCCTTTATGGAAGTATGTTGTGAGACTTTGATTTAAATTGTGTTTTATGAATGCCATAAGTTTTTATTCAATTAGTTCGATCTCTACAAGTGATGTTATAAAGTTTCAAATTCAAAGGATTGATCACTATCTTGTTCTCTTTTCAAAGTGTTTAAGGATCTTCAAGTTTATTTCATGCTAAAAGTCTAGTTCAGAATTAGATCAGTAATAATCTATGTTTCAAAATCTTTTCTAACAATTGTGAGTGGTGACTCTATCTCTACAACCAATGGCTTTTAATTTTTTGTGTATCTTGGTGAGGGCTTTCAACACATTGTTGGGTAGATCTAGATTTGTTGTTAAAATTTTTGTTTGAAAAGAGAAGTGTAGTTTGGATCTGATAGTGTGGAAGAGTTATGTTTCAGCTTTTTTTAGAGATTTCAAATTTGAGATGAATCTAAAGAGGTTTCTTCTATCTCTTGTTGTTACAAATCAGTTAGTAATTTTTTTCAAATCTAATTCAATTTGTGTCTCACTTAATGTGAGTGGTGACTCAAAATTAATCTATGTACTAGTGTAGTTTTATGCATGAATTGTGGTAAGTTTCTACAGGAGAAGAACAGATCTTGAGAGGTTGAAACATTCGAATGGTTGCAAGATTTGTGGTGTGTTGATCCAAAAGGTTCAGTAAGGATTTGATAAGATTTTGGGTTTGCTATTGTAAAAGGTGGACAAAGAACTTTCAGCCATCCGAATCTTGAGGTATTTTGATTTTCATGTTTTCTTTTCATGGAAGTCAAAAGTTGTTAAAAATGGTTGCCTCTAGCTAGTGGTTTCAGCACTAAGAAAATAGAGGTGGAATTTTAATAAGTTTATAAGATGGATTCTAAGTTTAGGTCTGAAAATGTTGTGCCGACTCTTGAAAGGTTTTTGCAAATATTGCTAGATTGAAAAGAAAGATTCATGATAAGACTATCTTAATGTTAAGAAGTACAATTGGTGATATTAAGGGTCTTAGTGGATTTCAAATTTATATGAAGTTTAAATTAGTAGTTATGAATCTTGATGAGTTTTTCAGACCTAAGGAGTCTTCATGGCCAATGGTACTCCTAGAAGTTTTTATGCCACATTCGATTGATTGGCCAGCCAAGATAAGATTAGATAAGATGTGTGAAATCCAAGATTTTATCATGGAGGTTGAAAATGTTTTGAAGGCCAATGAATCTAACGATAGTGGAAATGAATATGTTGCAAATAACGTTGAATGCAATAAGTCCATTGAAAATGATGTCAAGGATGAAGTGTCTCAGTTTTATGAATTAGAGGATAGAGATCAGCAATTTGATGACATGCATAATGTGGATTTATCTTTTTATGATGATGATTGTCAAGAAGAGGAAAAGTGTAATAGTAGTAATAGTCTTTCGTCTAATGATGAATGTAAATGTGTTATGGTGCCAGTTGTTGAGGTGTTGTGTCTAAAGAAGAAGGTGTATGTGATGATTAGAGTTCTAATTTTTCAAAATACATTACTAACAAGTCTATTGTTACAAATGTATCATGCTATCCAGATAATGATCTTAGCCAAGGTGAAGAAACTAGTAGTGAAATCTTGTTAAGTGTTGATGAGATTTCTGATTTGTTGGCTCATGACTTTGAAAGGTATGTTAATCTATCTAAGGATGTTTTTGTTTTGCCACATTTTGCATTTCCATATGGTGAAGTCATTTCCCCTAAATTTGATGCTAAAGAGGATCTAGTTTCAGAATATGCTATGTCAAGTTTGGGAGGTGTATGTGATGGTAATTCATGTATCAATGCACATGACGACTTCTATGTTGAGAATGAAGATGTAGAGACTAGGTCTATTGCCGATTCAGTTTTCTCTCATTTTCATGAAGACAAGATAAATTCAGATAGCTCATGTGATGAGGAAAGAAATAGTAATCAAATGGTTTATCCTAGTGAGTTATTTGACGAAGAAATTGATACGGATCAGCACATCATTGGAATGAAATTTCATGATAATTATTGTGGTTTGAGATCTAATCATTTGTTGGAATATGAAGACAATGTAGCACTTTTTTAGTCTAATTTATGGTGTTCTAATGTTGCAAGTGAGGAGAAATCAGATTTTCCATACTCTTCATTTACGGAGGCACAAGATGAGTTACAATCTGATTCATGTAACTCATTGAATGTAGTAGAATACCAAAGTTTTGTGTTTCCAATTGAAGCAATCCATGGATCAAATAGGAATGATCAGTTTCAGTTTGATGCTAGTTGTTATGATCATGCTGATTCATTTCTTCATAGAGAGAAAGATAAAGAAAGTACGTTTGATTTTTATATGCACTATGGAAGTAATGATAGCATTTTTGTTTCACCTAACCTGTTAATGAGAAAATTTGATGTATGTGGTGAAACTGATGTAAGTGGGAATTTTAGTTAGCCTCAAGAGGATGTGAATAAAAATTAGGTGTATGACAAAGGTAAGAAGTTGTGAAACTTTTCGGTGGCTCGGGGCTGTCGCTTGTACATAGTAGGAGCAGTTGTTTCCCTACTTTCAATAAAACTATTTGAGAGAAGTTTTTGAGGTTAGGTGTGTGGTTTTCTTCCCCTAGAGATCTAAAATATTTCCATGCCCATAAGGGACATGCATCCCCAGATAGAGCCACTATTGGCACTCAAAATTGTAGCCCAAATTTTGAGCACCATTGAAGAAATTGAGCCATATAAATGCTTTTTTCATGAGATTGTACTCAACTGTACCTTTCAGACCCCTAAGGTGTTTAATGTTTCTAATAACCTACATTTAGTACAACTAAGTGTTCTATGAAGTTAAAGTATTGTTCTGAGTCATTTGGCAAAGTCCTATTTTGAGCAAATGTCAAATTTTCATTTTTCACCTAAGTGTCAAACAGTGACAGGAGGCTGTGTTTGCAACTAGATATCTCACACCCAAAAATGTTTTGTGATTCACAACTTTGGGAGTGTCTAGTTTCCATATCTAAGAGTCTATGTTTCAGATTTTGAGTTGTTTTGAGTCCGTTTGACTAGGTTTTGAATGCTTCAAAGTTGGTAATTTGCTATTTTCATGCTGATGCACATTGTACATAATTCTGGGTGGCCCTATTTGACGTGCTATTAATTTTGACTAGTTGACAAAAATGTTGAAATTCCTTTTGCATTACATTATAGATGTTAGAGACTTGTTATGTTTCATGTTCTAGCTTATGACGAATCCATTTGATCAGATTTCAAAATGCGATTCCAAATATAATTTCTATCTTTTTACTTGTGTCAGCATTTGCAGATTGATTGGAACCCTTGTTTGTGATGTTATATCTTGAAATCCATGATGTCTTAGATCAAATGGATTGTACCACTCTGTTGTACTCCAAAAATTCTTTAAGTGTGCCAGTTTTCAAGTCTTGACAAATCCATTTGCACACTTTTTAGGTCAATTCCATTCGCAAAAAATGTTATTTGTTAGTGTTTCATAGCCGATTTTGACTAATTTCCATTTGCGCTCAATTATTCATCATGAGCCTAAATCAAAAATTCATACTCTCCTCATGACAGTGAACCAATGTCCCAATTATCATTTCCCCATGTGCTCATTTGCCCAGTTTTCAAAGCCAAATCTGAACCTAGTTTGTTGTTTTCTGACTTGTTTACTTGCAGGTAATTTTGACAAGGCAACTTTGACAGTGAATATATTTTGACTAAGAATTTGTCATAAGATGAGAGCTAACAGGGTGAAAGTATGTGGAACAAAGAGTCAGTGTGCCAGTTTTTAGAACCCAGTCAGGTGTTTGGATTAGTTTTTAAGGCCAGTTAACAGATCTACTCGCACGAACTCAATAGTTTGTAGACAAGTGTAAAAGTGAGTTGCAAATTTCTTTCTAGGGTGCAAAATTGACTGCATTCAATAACTTGAGTTCAGTGAATCATTTGGAAGATTCAATTGTATGAAAATGAATTTTTTTTTTAGTCAGGCCCACTTCGGGGGGCCGACTAGTGGCATTAGACAAAATGATATGGAGCAGATTGAATTTGTTTTGAGAAGTCAAAGTAATCTTAATAACTTGGATTATGAAATGTAAAGCTATGATACTTCAATGTTCCTATTCATAACAGTTTTTCTAAAAATGAACCTCTGTTATCTAAGCTCGGCCATCTCAAAACTTCAGAAGAACATTTTGAAGCTAATCTTGTTGTGGGAACTTATGGTATGGAGGTGCAGATCATTGGATGACTTGTACATCATCCCTAATATCACTACAACCTAAGGTGAAAGGTTAAATGGATTGTTTTAGTAGTTTTGATAATTGCAAATCATGAGAATAAGCTCTAAATATCTAGGAATTCAAGTTTGCAATTGGGATCCCATAATAAATGAGAATTAGGTGTTTGTGTGTAAATAATACTTTATTGAAGGAAAAGAAAAAGAAACTCATGATGTAGTCATTGACCATTAAATGGGGCAAGGGTCAATAGCTTTTTCAGCCAAAGATTTTGAAAGATGGTTTCAGGATTGACATACTATAATTGTGATGAATGACACCATATCATTACAAATGGTCTACCAACATTTGCCTCTAGCAACAAATAGAGGAAAGTTATGCCTCAGATTTGACATTGAGCCAAGAAAAAAGTGATGGTGTTGAAGCATTTATCAATTAAATTCTGCCTTCACAAATGGAACATCACATTTGTTTTTAACCCCATATTTAGATGGATGATTTATGGCAATAGTTGTTAAACAATATGATCAGTTTCTCAATGCTGGGGTACATCCGATGTTAAGCTACTCTTCTATAATTCTTTTTTTATCAGTGGACAAAAATTCCTAAAATGTGATGCATGTCTTCATGTTGTACCTGACACGTCTACAGTCAAACTGTTTCTATAAATTATATGTGGTAATCTTGCATGTAAAGTTTTAAGCACAGTGGAGGCAAAATCAAAAGAGATCACATATGTTTGAAACATGAACCAAGCTATGAGGAATGAATAAAGAGCCACCATGAACTAGAAGTGAAGCCGCAACAAACATTGCAAAGATAGGGGAGGCAGTGTGGTAGTAGCCCACCCATGAAAAAGGTAATTCATGCCCAAACCAAGGAGAGTATCTCACAGCATATAAAATAAGGAAGCATCCCATGTCTAGTAAATTAGCTAGCAAGAAGAACGCAAGGAAAAGCATTAGAACAAGAGAAGTCACAGGTTTAAGAAGAAAAGGCAAGCATGAAGTCGCAGACATCAAAAAGGGAGAGCCTCAGCTGGAAGATCCCTATTTTAAGAGGAAGCAAGACATAAAAAACATTAAAAGGAGTCCAAAGTAGTTTAAAGGGGATAAAAATGTTTATGATCTCTTTGCTAATGCAGAGAAAAATCAATGAACACATATGCACATTAAAATGAAGACCCAGCTGCAATCCATGCTTGGCAGGGGACTCCACATAGCTGCAAAGGAATCCAACATTAAAAAACAAAACAAGCCACATATCCAAGGGGACTATTCATGCCAATTAGAGGGAAAAGCCACCAGTTCAAAGCATAATCACATGTCAAACAAAATTCCCATGCATGGCACAGAGCAATAGACGCCCATCTCTAATGGATTTGATCGCAAGATAAAGTCTAAGACAACAAGTGGAACTCACTTTTAGAAGAGGCAAACAGATGTAATAAAGTCATTGTGCAAGGGAGTTCACATGGTCTAACAGGGAAGAACACGCCAACAAAGTAAAGGAAGGATTTTATGTGAAGCATAATCTAAAGGAATATATCGTGCATTCAATGTGGGAGGAGTATTTTTAAACTTTAAATACTACTCATCGTAGAAAGCACTGTGTCTTAAGCATGAGGCTTTTGGAAGCTATGAAGCACGCGTGAGGCCCATGTAGCTGACCTGGAGGTGATTTTGAGCCAAATTTTAAACAAAAATGCAATAATGGTGACATGATGGGGGTGGTACCAGATCATGCCACATGTCCACATCAGGTGGATGGTGCACACTCGCATAAACAAAATGCTTGAATTTTAAATATTGCAGGAATGCAGGAAGTTCCCATGTGGTAGTGGGTCCCGCATGCATGATGAGTTAGTGAGAAATACAAGTTCAAATTAGAAGCTCTTAGATCGTGCCACATGGCAGATCGAGCGGTTAGTGCAAACCCACAAAACCAAAGTGCTCAGGATTTAAGGAATGTAGGATAGCGAGATTCTACTATGTGTCATCGAGTCCCACTCAGATGCTGATGTGGCAATGATGAGACAACTATTGTCTTAGCGATGATGTGGCAATTGAGTAGCCAATATGAGACAACTACATGGTAGTTGGTCAAACATGGGTTGACCCAAAATGTAGGCTGGGCCCAAAAAATTAAGGAGTATAAAAATATTTTTTGAATTATTTTTATTATTTTTCAAAAGAGTGATACGTGCAAGGTTTTTAAATCCAAAAATTCATTTTCTAAAGTTTAGACTTTAGAATTTTTAAAAAATTTTGAAACTCAAAATTGCAGACCAGGGTTAAATAGCAGAGGAGTGTTTTTCAAACTGGCTTTCTGGAGGTTCCTGGTATGCAAATATGGTGATATTATATATCGTCAAAATCATGAGAAGACAAACTTTTTGATTATGGAGTTCAAGTTATAGCTAGAGATGTGAAATTTGGGGTTTTCTTAGTGGAATGAGCCAAAATTGAAAATGCAATTACAAGATCAGTAACAGATAATGAAAATGCAATTTGGGGCCGAATGTAACCACTTTCAAGTTAGTTGAATCAGGATGTCACTAGCATCTTCTGAAGCTTTCAAATATTTTTGGTAAGCAAGAGGTTTTTATCATTCAGAAGTAGATATTTTCAAATCAGTTACGAGTAATGATGAAAAAAAATTAGATCAAATGAAGAGAGAGGGTAGAAAAAGATTTTTTCATCTTCTTGGGAAGGAAGTTTTAGTGGACACTTGTCATCTCCTAATCAGATCTGAGAATTCACTTCTTCCTATGTCATTCCTTTTCTTTCTCATTGAACAAGTTCTAGTTTTTGGACAGTCACTACTGAGATACCAAGTTTTGGATCCAATTTTGATGTGTTCCCATGACTGTGACACCATATTTTTTAGCATAATTCTCTCGTGTGAATAATAGTAGGAAGGAATATACAGATAGTTCAAATCTGTTAGGTATTTTCATGTTATCATTTCATGCATTTGGTTGTATTATTTTAAGGAAATTAATACAAAGAATAGAAGAATCTCATTAGTTTCATTCTAATTCTTGTCTCCAGTCTCAGTGAATTGTCAATGTTTTATGATCTTTGAACAAAGAGCTTAGGTCATAGTTGTAGTCCCTTAAGGGTGTATGTTTCTATTGTTGCTTATGACTCAAGGAGTTATGTAAATGCTTCAGGGAATCAACAGTTTTGCAGGTTCATTGAGAAGGATATCATGTAAGAATGAGGTTTGGATTGAGCACCGATGTTTATTTACAAGGTAAATATATAGATCGTATATCTAAATATATACATGAGTATCAGATATCCATATGTATGCATTTGATTCATGGATTTACCCAATGGATTAGGCATTGGTTAGTTACAAGATCATTAAAGTCTTGTTGTTACATATCTGAGGGTTTGTTGTATTCAACATTTTTAATTAAACATTCTTTCCCTTTCATATTGAAGGACCTAAATGTTTAACCCTCACTTAGCTTATGAGATCCATAGATTTGCGTTTAGCTATTGTAGATCTATGTCATTTCATGATTCATTAGGAGAAATAAAGGTAAAATCTACTTAATAGATTCAGGGATATGTTTTTGCATTAGTACGGTATCATTTGGATCTGAGGTCTACCCGCCTAGGTTTAGTAAAGCCTGAAGTAGAAGAAGGGTCAAGCCTTATAGTTGGCCCTATGACTAAAATGATATGTTGAGAATGGGAGTTAGCTGCCCCTAGATATATCATTTTCTCATGGGGATAATTGAAAACCCTCCAGCATTTTCAAACACCAACACAATCAAAGTAGATATGTGGACAAAAGACTTAAAGAATTTTGCAAACTTGAGGGAATTAATCTTCAGAATCCACTAGCATTCAGTTCATACAAGATAGATTGTGTAAAAGAAAGGATACAAACTCCTAAGTCCTTGATCCTACACTAGAAATCAAAGCTATCAATAGTGCCACTCACACACTTAATAGGTCTACTTATAATGTCCTAAATAGGAAGACTCCTTTAAAGACATGGTGACATAGAAAACTAGTTGGGAGTCACTTCAAAGTATTTAGTTGTCCAAAATGGGGAAAATTATCTTCTAGAGGGTACAAGGCACCAACACCTAGGCCTTGTACTATCATTGGATATGAAGATGGTGTTAAGGAATATCGACTTATGGATCTTGAGACACATGAAATTTTTGTGGAGAAGGATGTACACTTTGAGGAAAGTTGAACAACTTATCCTCTAATCCTCTCCACACTTCATACACTATAGAAATTGATAGTGACACTAGTGATAGTGCTTTAATAGATTCAAATACATGGGTTTCTATTGACAATTACAATGAGTAGTCACATCATCAGCATAGTCCACATGCATACATTGCTACAATGATAGGTCCAACATAGTAGGGTACAACTTGTCTTCCAACTCCAACAACAGGGGATAACTACATAGTAGAGATTTCAATTTTGTTTGTGGAGTCATACATAGCAGACTTGGGGGACATCATTGATGATATATCGCTTCTCTTTGATGAGGACAACCCTTCTAGAGTTGTTGTGAGGGCTCACTCTAACCCTTATGTCCATTCTCTACATGATCCATCTTTATAGGTTGATATGATTGTGGATCCTTATGTACAACAATTGTAGGAGGTCTCTTTATCATTTGAGGAGATAGTGAGTTCTTTGGGATAGGTTCTACATCCATCCTTGTTAGATCTACACTTATTCTTTTTAGTAGTGTTGGAATGGGTGACCATTAGCATCAACATAGGGACAATTGAGCAAGTTTCAAAGGCATCATTGATCTTTGGGATTATTTCCACACATAGGGGAATCATCTCATTAGTACCTTTGCCATTGTTTCTTCCAAAGGGGAGGAACTTCATTTAGGACTCAAGTTCTAGCTTCTACCTTGGAGTAGCTATCAATGATTGACACTCTTCCTTTGGTGGGGGACTACCTTGTCTTTATTCCATCCATGCATCTTGTTTTTTCATCTCTCTTTTTGGGAGAAGGTTTTTCCAATGTGGCTTTCCCTCTTTCTCTACTTTATGAGAGATTGCATTTCATTATGTACATGGGTACCTAACATGGCCTAGTAGCCACGACCCATTTTGCATTTCATCCTAGTTTTCATAAGCTAAAGGAAATTCCCCTAGGTTGCACTTAAGGGGTGGTGTTGGAGTAAATACATATTTACTATTTACACTTTACTTAAGTTTACTTAGGTTAATGCATTATTTTATTATTTATTTGGTGAGATACTTAGGAGTTTGTGTACTTTCATGAGTTGTCATGTTGACAACACAAAAGTAAGCAACTCTAATTCAACACATGATGTATAAAACACTAGAGTTTACATCATTAACTAACTTGTCATATAGATAATATATTTTTTCACATTCCTAATTTAGCACATGGTGTCTACAACATAAATTTGCATGCTACACCTTTGTAGGCTTATCCTTTTATCATCATATTACTCCTATGCTTAATGGAGGATAACCCACACCTAGTAGAGATGTGCCTAGTTGTATGACTTATCATGTTATTGATTCTTATACATTCTAGAAGCATTCCAAAGGCCTTTATATGTAGGCACTCCCAGTGTGCTTTCACATTGAATTCAATACATATCGATATTCTGATCATACTCTTTTTGGTCTACTATTGTACTTGTGCTTGAGTTCTTTGATCTTGGGTGAATGTTTTCCTAAGGAAAATTCTTATGTGGTATCAAAGCTTAGAGAACTTTTCTTCACATAGCCATTTGAGATCAATGTTTCTTTATCACCTCAACCTAGATCTAGAGTATCGCAATCATTGGGAGTGCTTAGAGCCAGAATAGACCTTGCCATTGGGTCCAGAACATTGGTTTGGTAAAAATTGGCTCTAAATTTGGCTACCCTAGGCCAAAGTTGATTGTGAGGGAATTTTTTTTGGCAAATCGACACCTGAAGGTTTGATTTGCAAGTTTGGTACGATTGTATTTTGGAGCTATAATTTTGTTATTCAAGTCTGTAATTAAATTCTCTATAATTTCCTTTTCTATTCTACTACAAGTTTTCACAATTTTTTTCCCTTTAGCTAGCAGAGAAATTTTTTTTGTATAGGTATTGGGTAGTGACACCCTGGCCCTATATCCTACACATAATATATTATTTTGTATTGTAGAACTTGGCAACATCTACATCAATCTAGCCTATACCATTTATTCCATAGAGAATATTCCATTTAACGAGTGGCATTTCACTTTGGAATATTTTGGATTTTGCATATAATAATTAGCAAAGACCTTGGCCTATGCACCCACAACCAGCTTCAACATATCGTGGCCTTTCTTGTTTGTTTCAAAGTTATGACATTTTTCTTTTAAACCCCCATAGATAGAACTCCTCTTGCATGTGGGATAAAATTCAAGTTCCTTACGATTGGTTCAAATACACTACTGGCAATGGATTCCTAATACCCGATGGCACCTTCATTTGCTTGCAACTTCCTATGATAGCTTTTAAACTAAGATGATGGTTTTTGAACCTTGGTGTTTCTTGTAATCTCTGGCTACCATAGACATAAACCCTTCTCGATGTAGCATAAAAAATTTGGCTTGACACAGTTATAGCTCCCATCTTCCTCTACCAGTGTTGCTACAACAACATCTTTGACAATCAAAAAAGTTTCTAGGGGACCTTACAATGCACTGCTTGCTACATAAGACATGAACCGCTAGCTCAATAGAAACAGAGCTTAGCCAGTCATCATCTATTCCATACCACTGCATTAGCCACCATGCGGCATCAACCAATTTTGCCACATAAGCAACACATGTTTCCCAGTCACCATGTGTCTATACTAGGACATGTACTTTTGTATAGAGTCATACACCCATTTAGCCTACCACATCAACAACAGAGGTTTTTTTTTACTTGCGTCAAGATTTCATAGGATTAAATTTAATGGCTAGTTGAGCATCATTCCCAGACATTTTTTAACTATTGTGACGTTTGTTTGACTGTCAAATTTAAGTTCGCAATTTTCTGTCTAGACCCCTCTCCAGATGTAATTTTGATTTGATAGTCCAATTTTGGGAGGCCATAACTTAGTCATCCAAACTCCAAATCAAGTGCATTTTTTCTTTATTTTGGCTAGAATTTCTTGAACTTTTTAGTTGTGGTATTATTTTCTAGTTTTGATGCAAGGATTTGTCAGAAATTGCATTTTTTGGCAACTATACCTATCTAATCCTACATTTCACAACTTCAAACACTCTGTACAAGCCCATCTAGACACACTTTTAGGTTCTATTATTCTTGAAATTCCATAAGTTTTCATCTAATTTCTAGATCTACAATCAAATTATAGGATTTTGTGGACAAAAGTCTCACTTTCAAACTTAGGGCCTATTTATGCATTGTATTGCTTTGATTACTTTTCAAAATTGTTGTACATCTGAGCTACAGTGCTTAGTGATAGATTTGGGCCTCAAAAGGTAGTTGTAAATAGAAAAATTAGAAGTCCACTTTTTAAATTTTGACAAGTAGCCTATTGTACATGCACTACATTGCCACGTGGCCCCTGCCACGTCATTGTCCGTACTGCCACGTGGTACTCTTTTTTGCTGCGACGGCCTCCAAGCTATCAAATTTAATTGGCTGACTTGATGACGTCAGCACTGCATCAGCCCTTGCATGCACCTCTCCCGATTGCTTTTGGACCTACTTGTGGTTTTTTGGCCATAACTCTTGCATACGGAGGTATTTTTCCGATCCGAAAGAAGCGCCGGAAAGCTGGTTCTGAGACGGAGATTTTGGTGCAGGTATTTTTAGGTTTTGATGCTTTTTTATTGCCTTTTTTTTCTGTTGAAGTCTGAAGTCCTATTTTTGACTCCGGCATGCATATCTTTTGCATCCCATGCCTGTTTTTGGAAAACTTTATATTTATGGAAAGCTGGTTCTGTGTACTTTTCAGAACTATCATCTTTTTTCCTCACTTTTGGCCTCTTCTCTTTCTATCATAGTTTTGGCATTTTTGCTCTATGGTGGATATTTTGAGTGTTTTAGGCCCGAGGATCGTTTTCCTGGCATGGTTTTCTTTCTTTTAGGCTGTACATTCTTTTGGTTCAGCTCTTTTTCAGTTTTGATCATTGTAGCTATCTTTTTGAAGCATTTTTCATTTTCACACTGAGATAAATTGTCACTTTTGTCTTCTGGGAGTCATGAACGTTGTTTTGAGTCAGGTGTACTTGCACTATTTTCATAAAGCACCATGGGGGGGATTATTTGTTTGCTGTTTTAGGCATTCTCCCTTTGTCAAGTGAGTGTCCCTTCCATGACATTAGCCCATGCAGAGTCAGTTAGACCGTGTCTTTATCGGTGTCTGTACTTCTTTTCCTCTCTCCTCGTTCTTGGTTCGTTTGCAGAAGATTTTGGCTCACATTCTCAGTTGCCTGTCATCACACCCTGTCTGCATTAAGGGGGGATTATGCTGTGTTCTAATGCATCCATGGTTCGATGGTTCGATAGTGTGAACTATGTATTTAGTGGTTGATCCTACATACAAGGCGATTGCAGTGGCTGGCTACCTATGCATTTCGGTGAGATGGATCATCTACCATATAGACATGCTCAGTTCGTGCCTTCTTCTTCCATGGAGGTTTCTTCAGATCAGCAGTTTGACAGATTTGCGGTTCTTCCTGCTTCAATGATGCTGCTTCTTCATGATCACTCATTGTTCCTGATTTAGGGGACATTTTCCCTAGTTGGAGACTTCTTCAGCTCTTCACTGGGTTCTTACCTCTTTTTGGGGGAGGGTTTTTCCCATGTGGTTTTCTCTCTTTCCTCGCTTATAGAGGTTGCATTCTTCTTGCATTGTATTTGGGTACCTAAAATGGCCTTGTTGCCGGGACCCATTATGCATTTCATCTTAGCTTTGTGAGCTTAAGGCATTTCCCTAAGTTGCACTTAAGGGGGGGTGTTAGAGTAAATAATTAATATTTAATTATTTATTCTATTGCTTAAGTTTACTTAGGTCATGCATTTATTTAATATTTCATATTTAATGCATGTTGTGACAACACGGGAGTTTGTTCCCTTCTAGTTGTCACACTTATCTTCTAGCTTGTTCTACAAGCCTCCATGAGCTCTTTATATTCGAGCTCTCCTCATTGTATTTTCACAACATTGTGAAGCCATTTTCTTATTGTAAATACATTTCTTATTGTGTTTGCATTTTTGGCTCTCATGTCCGTTTAGGGTTTTTGCCCGTGCTCCATGCTCTCCCCTTCTATGGCTTCTCTTTGACAGGTTCGCATGCAGGTGATCTTGGCGTCTTCGGAGTTGGCTTTCCTCAACTCCAACAAAAAGCATCAAGAGTTCTTTTGATTGAGTGAAAGGGGGGGGGGGGGGTGTATTATGTTCTTGTGTCTCTCTTTTGTGCTCTTTTACTTTTCTACATCATGAGTTCATCTAAATTTCCACTTCTAACTTCACACAATTATTCTACATGGAAAGATATTGTATGGAGTAGATTAATGGAAAAAGGTTTGTCTTTATGTTGATGGTACAATTGCAAAACCCACTGGTGCCACAACACTCAATGATTGGAGAACTAAAGACCAACATGCTTTAAGAATTATTAGGACTTGTGTACATATAGATCTATTCTTCCACATTTTTATGTTCAAGGAAGCCAAACTTGCTTGGGACAAACATGAAGCATTATATAGTAAGGGTGATGAGGAAAAGGGATACTAGATTGAGAACAACCCGCTTCTTTTGGATCCTAAGAAATTTGACACAATTCAAGATTATATCAACAAAGCCAATGAGTTTAAAGAACTACTTAAAGATTATGGTAATCCCATGAAGGATGATAAGTTTATTTATCACATCATGAAGAGGCTACCTTCAACGTATGCTTTCTTTGTTTCAAGTTATAATACTCATAGGTTGACCATGAGAAGTGCTTTCCAAAAGCCCACATTTGATGCATTTGTAGAAATGTTAACTTTTTAACAATCTCACTTGATAGATATGGGACTTCTCACATCATCAAAGACCAAAGCATTGGTTGCTAGTGATGAGAACCACTCAAGTCAAGGAGGAAAAAGTTCTAGCAACAACAAGAAAAATTAGTGGAAGCAAAAATCACAATTTGAGATGCAACAATCCCCCTCATAGCAGGGCAATTCTTCTTCCAACAAGAAGAGAAGTAATGAAAAGAAGGATAAACATTTTTGTGCATATTGCAAGAAGCCAAATCATGATGAGCATCATTGCAAGACTAAGAGAATCAATGAGTTGGGAAACCTACTCAAGAAGAAAAAAATTCAAGTGCTAGGTACTTCCAAGGATTCAACTCCACCCACTTCAAAGGGAAAAGGGTAAGCACTTATGGAAAATACAAGTTCTTCATCAAAATAGATTCTTGACTCAGGTGCCTCATATCACATGGGCTCTTCAAAGGGAGACTTTTCTTCATTGAAGTAGTCCTAGGTACCACACATCTTTGTGGGAGATGATACTAAAATGGAAGTTGAAGGGAAAGGACATATGGAGATGAAAAATGGAGAATTCAAAGACATTCTCTATGTTCCAAACCTTAACTCTAATCTCCTCTCAATTTACCAAATCACTCACCTTGGAGATGGCAAAAAAGTTGAGTTCCTTCCAGATTCTATAATGGTGCAAAGTCTCAAAGATGATTCATTGGTTGTAGTGGCAAAAGTCAATCATGACAAGAGGCTTTATTCCTTCTCCTACTTTGTGCCTAAGTATCCTTCACATGCCTTGTTAACTCAATCTAATTCACAAATAAACCTATGGCATGAGCGGTATGGTCATCTTGCCTTCTTCTATCTTCAACAACATTGCTCCAAACACATGGTCAAAATTCCACCTAACATCAACTTTTCTAAGGGTGAGTGTTCATCATCTTTAGTGGATATCCATCTTGAGGAGAAGTATGATAAAGGGAAGTCTTCAAGAGCACCAATTGTTCTTCAATTGGTTCATATGGTTATAGCAAGCCCTTTTGTAGTGACATCAACCAGCCAGGGTTGCTACATCCTTACTTTCATTGATGAATTTTCACATTGCACATGGGTCTATTTTCTTCATGACAAGAATGAAGTGTTGGAAAAATTTCTACCTTTCAAGGCTCATGTTGAATAGAAATCTAGGAAAGCCATAAAGGTTCCTTGGATGGACAATGAAAGTAGATATGTTGACAAAAGACTTAAAGACTTTTGAAAACTTGAGGGAGTTGATCTTTAAAATTTACCAGCATTTAGTCCACACAAGATAGATGTTGCAACACTGAGGATATAGACTCTTAAGTGCATGGCAAGTTGTATGATTAAAGCCAAGTCACTTGATCCTACACTAGAAGTTGAAGCTATCCGCAGTTCCACTCACATACTTAATAGGTCTCCTCACAATGTCCTAGATAGGAAAACTCCTTTTGAGACATGGTGTGGCAGAAAACTAGTTGTGAGTCACCTCAGAGTCTTTAGTTGTCTAGCATGAGAAAACTTATCTTCCAAGGGATACAAGGCACTAGCACCTAGGTCTTGTACTTTCATCAGATATGAAGATAGTGTTAAGGCATATTGACTTATGGATCCTGGCACACATGAATTTTTTTTGGAGAAGGATGTACACTTTGAGAAAATTTCACCTAGCTTATCCTCTAATCCTCTCCACACTTCATACACTATGGAAACTGATAGTGACACCACCGATAGTGCTTCAATAGATTTAGATATGTGGAGTTCTATCGATAGTTACAAGGAGCAATCACATCATTAGCATAATCCACATGCATACATTGCCATAGTGATAGGCCTAGCACAATAGGGTACAACTTGTCTTCTAGCTGCAATAATAGGGGATGATTACATAGAAAACATTTTAGTTTTGTTTTTGGAGTCATACATAGTAGACATGGGGGACATCATTGATGATATACTACTTCTCTTTGATGAGGCGGATCCTTCTAGAGTTGTTGTGAGGGCTCACTCTAACCCTCACATCCATTCTCTACATGATCAATCTTTATAGGTTGATATGATTGTGGATCCTTATGTACAGCAATTGCAAGAGGTCTCTTTATCATTTGAGGAGCTAGTGAGTTCTTTGGGATAGGTTCTACATCCATCCTTGCTAGATCTAAACTCATTCCTTTTAGTAGTGTTGGAAGGGGTGACCATCAGCATCGACATAGGGACAATTGAATAGGTTTCAAAGGCATCCTTGATCTTTGGGATTCTTTCCACACATAGGGGAAGCATCTCATTAGTACCTCTATCATTATTTCATCCAAAGGGGAGGAACATCATTCAAGACTCAAGGACCAATTTCTACCTTAAAGAAGCTATCACTAATCAGCACTCTTCCTTTGGGGGGGGGACTACTTTGTCTCTTTTCCACTTCTTTCTTATGGGGGGACGTTTTCCTCTTATGAGGTCTTTTTCTTCTCATTCTTCACTATTGTATATACTTTATGTATGTCATAATTGGGGGTCTTGATTACTCCATCCATCCATCCATCTTGTTTTTTCATCTCTCTTTTTGGTGGAGAGTTTTTCCCATGTGGTTTTCCCTCTTTCTCTACTTTATGAGACATTGCATTTCATTATGTACATGGGTACCTAACATGGTCTAGTAGCTATGACCCATTTTTCATTTCATCCTAGTTTTCATGAGCTTAAGGGCATTCCCCTAAGTTGCACTTAAGGGAGGGGGTGGTGTTGGTGTAAATACATATTTACTATTTACACTTTACTTAAGTTTACTTAGGTTAATGCATTATTTTATTATTTATTTGGTGAGACACTTAAGAGTTCGTGTACTTTCATGATTTCTCATGTTGATAGCAGAGAAGTAAGCATCTCTAATTCAACACATGGTATGTACAACACTAGAGTTTGCATCATTAACTAAGATTTCATGTAGACAACACAGTTATTCACACTCCTAATTTAGCACATGGTATCTACAACATAAATTTGCATGCTACACCTTTGTAGGCTTATTCTCTCATCATCTCTCTTATCCTACACTTAATGGAGGATAACCCACACCTGGTGGAAATGTTCTTGGTTGTATGACTTATCATGTTACTCATTCTTATGCATTCTAGATGCATTCCAGAGGCCTTTATATGTAGGCACTCCTAGTGTACTTTCACATTTAACTAAATACATATCGATATTTTGATCATACTCAGCCTACTGTTGTGCTTGTGCTTGAGTTCTTTGATCTACACACACACACACATATAATAATCAAATATATTTTTAGTATAATCTCTCTCTCTCTCTCTCTCTCTCTCTCTCTCTCTCTCTCTCTCTCTCTCTCTCTCTCTCTCTCTCTCTCTCTCTCTCTCTCTCTCTCTCTGTTTGTGTGTGTGTATTTCTCTTCATATTTATCATCTCTCTCTTTTTATCTTTTCCTCTCCCTATTTGGATTTATTTATCTCTACTCTCTCTTTTTTATCACTCTACCATATCTCCCTTCCCATATATCACTATTTTCATTTCTTTCTGTTGATATTTGTTTTCTTCATTTTTTTAGGGTTTAGGGTTTATAAAAATAGAGATATCTATAAAATAAGAAAGTATTTTGAGTTTATAGATTCTATGGTCTATGGTTTACTATTTGAGTTGGAGGGAAGGGGAGAGAGGGAGGAATGATAATCTCAAACATGTGGACATTATAAATCACATATTGCCTATGCATACTTGAGTTCACATCTCATCACATATATCACATATTACAAACAAAGAAATAACCCTTCATTTATACCAAGTCTTAGAATATGCTAAAGAGGAAGTAAATTAGAACTTAAATAAAATCATCGTAAAAGATATTTTTGTTAAATAAAATGTTGATTTTTTAATTTTTTAAATGTATTTTTAATAAATATTATAAGTTGGTACTATTTGAAAAAGCTGATTTTTTTGATAAATGTCTCTATTTTTACAGTCCCTTCCTTTCTCCCTCTCTCACTCTTCCCCACATCTCTCCCTCTCTCTCTCTCATTATCATAGGAGACACTATTTTTTAGCCAAGCTCTCTCTCTCTCTCTCTCTCTCTCTCTCTCTCTCTCTCTCTCTCTCTCTCTCCCCCCCCCCCCCCTCCCCCACTTCCTCTCTTCCCCATAACTCCATAGTACACACAATCTCACTTTCTTCCAAGATTCATATCTACTCTCTTTCCTATATCAATAAAAAGGTATATAAAAATATTTTCTTCTTCATATCCATAATACTATCTCTCTTACCCCTCTCTGACTCTCTCCCCCATATTCTACACTTTATATTCTCTCTTTACCAATTGTACCATCAACATAAGAATGATAGATAGATATGGAAAGAGGTTAAAAGGAGGAAGACAAATAGATATGTAAGGAAGAGAGAAGATAAGAGGCAAAGGAACAAATATTGATAGAGGAGAAGGAAGAGATGGAAGGATAGGTAGATATAGGACTGAGAGACCTAGGGAGATACAACATAGAGGAAAACATATGTGAGATACCTAGAGGGAGAGAGATAGATATTAGAAGGAGTTTCAATTAGAAAGGGGAAAGCATAAAGGCATAGGAGTGGAGAATAGGAAGGAGATGATAAGATAGATTATAGAGAAGAGATGGGGAGAGGAATATAAAGAAAGACGTATCAACATTAGATATACCGTCAAAATTATGTATGGTAAACCCTGTGAAAAGAGAGAGAGGAGGGGGGCGAGGTGATAGGAGAGAGAATAAGAGGGAAAGAGAAAGGAGAGAGAGAGGGATCAAGGTTTAAATTTAGGATTCAATCTTATATAGTGCAAGGTTTAATATTCAATAAAGTTTAGCATTTTAAAACAATATTGTTTGAGGTTATCTTATAGTTTACTTCAATTTTATGGTTCATTTTGTTCTATATTTTAACTAAGGTTATATTTAGGGTTAAATTTAGTATAGTGTTAAGGTTATGGTTTAATTTCTATTAGAGTTATAGGATTAGCATCTTTAAAATGTTCCTATTTCATTTCTCTCCCTCTTCCCATTATTGGAAACTACAATTAGAACAATTGTTATATTGACATTGATGTCAAACCTACTGGTAAGATATTATCTAACCCATTGTAGAGACATTTACTAACAGTGTAGATGGCCATATCTATTGATTGATGAAGAGGATTTGAAAAGAAGAGATAGAAAGGTGAGCTAGTGATATTCTTGAAGAAGAGAAAAGCTAAGTATTATTGAGTTATAATGGGCACTTAATAAGTTAATCATTGACAAGATAATGTGTCAATACATTAAGAGAAGAAGACAAATGAAATTGATGTATAAGTGAAATGACAAGAGATGATTCAAAATCTAAGCATGAGTGAATATCAGTGTTGGTCAGTCAATTAGAAAGGAACTAAGATGTACATGTGGTAATTATCTGACCTTGGATTCCAAAACAAAAAGACAAAAATTTGTGATGTTATTCGTGAACTAATTAGAAGTGGGGAGAAAATAATAGGTAACTTGTTCTATCTAGACCTATCTAAAGATACTTGTTTATTTGGACAAGTTAAGAATATTTGGTTATGGTATAAGGGCTATGTCATGAGAAACTTGATAATTTGGTAAGAATTAATATGATGAAAAGAGTTAGAGGGTTACCAATATTAAGAAAACTTGATAACGTGATGTGCCAGAATTGTCAAATGGGTAAAATTACAAAAGTCTAGCCTCAAGAGAAAGACTTGTTGTTTAGACAATACATTGGAACTGGTTCATATTGATTTATGTGGTCATATTGTAGTACAAATCTTTGTCGATGACTTTTCTAGAATGATGAATGTGATGCATTTCAAATTTTTAAATGGCATTTTCCTAGAGTTGAAAGGGAAACATGAAAGATTATGATGTCCTTGAGATTAGATAGAGGTGGTGAATTCATCTCATATGAGTTGAATATATTTTGCAATGAAAAAAGAATCAAGAGAAAAATGAAGGTATAATGAATGTGAGAGGAAGAGAGCGGGAAAAAATGAAAAATAGAGAAAAGGAGAAAGGATTCAAGGTTTACAGATATTGGTTAGAGGGTTTAGGGTTATATATTAATATATATATTAGACCTTATGTATTTATGGTTTATGATGTTAGGATTAAGTAGGATTTAAGGTTTAGGGGAGAGAGAGGTGGAGATGTAGCCCAAGATTGTTGAAATGAAAAGCCCAAAATCTCTTTATTTTGTGTATCTTGAAACACATGAGTTGTAGGTCACCCTAGTACTTTATATTTAAAACCAAACCCAATCGATTAGTACACACCTATTTTAACTAAAGAAGAATATTTCATATCCAACTTTCAATCTATTAATATATTTACCCCCAAAGGTCCACCTCTCTCTCCCTCTCTCTAAACCCTAGAAGTCCCTAACCCTAAAACTTAAAACCTTGTAACTAAGGTACATAAAATATAAGTCATTTCTTTATCATCCCCACCTCTCTCCCCATATTTCACTCTATCCCTTATATCCTTGCCTCTCTTTCTTTATCATCCCCTCTTTCTCTCTTTCTCTACATCTTAATCCCTAAACTTTAAAGCATTTCTCCCTTTCACCCTATATTATTTCTTCTCTCTTGCTCTCTATATTTTTATTATTTATATCTTTTACACCTCTATATCTTCCATGAAATTTGTATCCTCTACTATTCACAATTGTATTAAGATTCTATTTTCTACATTTTCCCCAATTCAACCCATCATAATTAACTAATCTAACAAATCTTCAATGGTTTGAAATATGTCACAGCAGATTAACATGTCAACTTAGTGGTTAAGCTTTGTGTTATCAATGTTTCACAATTTTGTAAGGGTTCCTTTTTTGCCCTTCAAAATTGATTAGTTTATCTATTTCACAAGAATTCCTTTCTACCCCTTGCAAAATGAAGAAACCATTCCAAAGGCTTTTTCCACATGTTCTCCTTTTGTTAGACCGACAAGTAGTATTGTGGGCCATCTCAACAACCCCATTTATCAAAGTTTCACATTGTGCACACTTTTAGAAATTAATATGATAGTGCCATGTGGTGGGGGTTAACATTTGTTTCAACCCATTTTTCTATTTCGAAGGAGACCATTTTGACAGCTTGTAAGATTACAAAACCTTTCACAATTTTTCTAGGTTCTTCTACTATTTGTTGCAAAATAGTGCCAATTATCTAATTTAATTTCAGGTGAAACCAAATGATCAGAAAATTTATAAAACTCTCTCTATATATACACCTATCTCCTTTTCCTTTCCTATATTTAAGTATCTCCCTCTCTTCCATGCAAGTCATAGCTTCTCCTATTTACATATGTCTTAACTTTTTGTTGGTTATTTTTTAGCCCATTCAACCCATCACTGATAACCAATCTAAGATATTTTCAATGGGCTAAATTATCTCATATTTGGTGAGTGCATCTTGTTATCTTTGGAAACTTGCATGTTATCCCATTTTGTTACTTTTTAGAGGGTCAAAATGGAAGCTTTTGAAATGGAGAAACCTTTCACTATTTCACTAGGATCCATTTTCTCCCCTAGCAAAATGGTGAAACTAGTTAGCCTCTTCCATACATGGAAAGACTAACATTGCATGTTATCCCATCTTGTATTTTCTTGTGTTGATTGTGTAACTACCTTCAAAAAATATAAGAAATTGTGAGATGGGATAACATGCATTATTTACCCTACCACATGGAGAAGCCTCACTAGTTTTTCCATTTTTCTAGGGTAAAAAAGGGAACATAGAGAAATAGTGAAAGGTTTCTCCATTTCATAGGATGCCCATTTAAAAATTCTTAGATTTGTTATGTTAAAATTATAAAGAAATTGTGAGGAATCTACTGTAGTGTTTTAATGCTTTAGGTTAGCAGTGGATTAATGCTTTAGGTTATCGGTAGTAAGCTTTGTGTTATCCCATTTTTCTATTTCGTAGAGTGTCAAAATGGTAGCCAATAAAATGAGAAAACCTTTCTGTAATTTTCTAGGTTCTATTTTTTCCCTAGTGAGATGCTAAAATTAGTTAGGCTCTTCCATGTGGCATGGTTAAAATTGTACATTTTCCCATCACACAATTTCTTTTGTTGATGATCAACAAAAGAAAATACATGATGGGATAAAATATGATGTTATCCCTACTACATAGAAGAGCTTCAGTAATTTTTCTATTTTACTAGGGGAAAAATGGGAGTGTAATGAAATAGTGAATGTTTTTTTCCATTTTGTGGGTCATCAAATTGACCTTCCACAAAATAGAAAAATGGGGATCACACAAAGGTTAGCCTGAAAAAATTGACATGTTAAATATGTCATAGTGGGTTAACATGTCATGTTGTGGTTCTAGTTCAACATGATTTGATTATTGGTGACCATTATTTTACACTAGGATTAAGTGTCACCCTTGCATAAGTGCAAAACTAGGAAAACATGAGGTGTTAGCCCACTGGGAAGATAACATGACATGTTGGCCCTAATATGGTTTTGAAAATGTTATGTCAATTACTTAAAACTAATAGAAACCCTACCTAGAGTAACCAATAAAAGAACAAAATGCATATATTAGCCCTCCAATAGTGAACTTTGTACAAATGGGTAGAGAAGACCATGAAAGCATATTGTACAATATTCTATGGTTCCAGTTTGTTCAAACACATTATGTTATGAACCATTTTTATGTTATCTTCTTAGGTGGGTAGATATGTCATGTTTTCACAATTTCATAATTTTGCAAGGCCAAAAAGGCATCATTTTGAAATGGTGAAACATGTCACCATTTCACAAAGACGTATTTTAATCCTTTAAAATTTGAAACCATGTGATTTGTTGGCCCATTGAAGAGGATAACATAATGTATTAGCCTTGACAAAGTTTTGAAAAAATGTTAATTATTTTGTTGTTTTTAATTTATTTTATATATTAATAATTATTATATTTAATATGATAAAAATTAAAATAATTTAGTATATTAATAGAATATTTTATAACTTATCTTAGTAAGATATTTTTGCACTTAATATTAAAATATAGATATTAAGGTAAGTTAAAATAAGAACTAAATTCTAGATTAATTTAATTTTATATTTTTTTTTATTTTAGAGTTACAAAGTTCACTTGAATTCGAAAAATAATACAATTATAAAAGTTTGTGATTATTTTTAGATTGGGATAAAAATTAATATAATTGTAAATTAATTATATTATCATTTTTTTATTTTTTTATTAAAATAATTTAAGTAAACAATTCTTAAGTTAACTAGATTCTATTTTCATAATAATTAAAATATAACTATAATTTAAATTATTATTATTCATTATAAATCTTACACTATTTTAATTATAATTAAGGTTCATAATTATTATTCTACGTAGAGAAGTAGAAGTTATACATTAGAACATATATAAAATATGATTTTAATTTAATAATAAAATTATAATTTTTTTACTAATTATAAGAATAGAAATATATTTTTATTTTATTTTTAAATGGAATGATTATAAACAAATGTACAAAAATAATTGAAAGAAATGTTTTTCAAGAAGTTTGATTTGATGGTAAAAATAATTAAGTTAGAAAAATTATAAAGGTTTAAGTATTTTAATTTTTTTTTCCCATCCTATTGATTTAGCTAAAAAAAAGAATTGAGATTATATTTATAACTAAAGTTAAACATAAAAATTAAGAAATATCATATTTTAAACAAAAAAATTATAACTTTAGATGAAGTCAAATAGTGACAATAACCCTAATCTTGAAACATATAACAATAACATATAGAGCTATTAAAAAATTAATGATTAAATAATCTCATTATCTTGACAAAGTAAAATTATAAAATATATACTAAATTTACTATAAAAGATAAAAATATACAAATTTCAGGAAAACATTACTAAAAAAATTAAAAATGATTGACTTATTTTTATTTGAAAATCATTTATTGTATTTGAGGGAGTACATACTATTGCAATCACTTCTGCATAAGAGTGATTAATTCTTCCTACTTCAACCAATAAATGTAAGTATTTTTATAATTAATTTAATCCTTTGATTTTTTCTAATGCTTATATGTCAAATCTTAATTTCTAAAAAAATGAAAACTATTTTACTTTAGTTTGATTGGCTTATATTATTTGAGTTTTATAAGAATGAATTTGGAGGAACCAAAATCCTATATATATATATGTGTGTGTGTGTGTGTGTGTGAAACACATAAGACTTATATCAAACTCACAAAACTTATCAAATAATTTTTTGAGTTATCAATTATAAATTCAATAATATTTTTATGTTAGAAACTATTATTTTGTATATGTATTTTCAATGATAATTGTCATTAATATTAATAATTCAAAGAGAATAAATGAATTCTAACATTACACTTATATGATAATATTTTTAATCTTAAATAAATATTGATTAAATTATATTAAATTAACATCATTATAGCTCACTATTAAATTTTTATTTTAAACTATTATAACTTACCTCAATTATTTTCTAACCATTAAATTTTTAATCTTAAACTATTACAACTTTGGCAAATACAAGCCACTACATGGCAATTGGTTAAATATAATAGCATATAAAGATGTTAAAAGAGGAGTATCCAACCTTCATTCTTCAAATAATTTGTGTAACCAGCAACAAACTTGACATGTTTGTCCAAGATGGTAGATTTTCTAGCAAAATTTTTATTGCTTTTTTTGTTTGTATTTTATAAAGTAACACACAAATGGCATTGACATAGAGAAAGAGGAGAGTGGGAAAAAAGACAACCCAAATAATAAAAGGACATTATAGATGTGACATAAGTATTAACTATATATTCCAATACTATTTTCAATCCACTTTCAATTCCATGTATTTATACTTGTGCAAAGAAACAAAGCTTTTGAAATATGTTATGTTGAATATCTATTTATCAAAGAAAATAACAATAAACATGTTGCCTGGATATCAAAATTGCCTCATTTCCTCCTTTTTTTTGAGTTATGGTTATTATCAAAATATGCCTCATTTTAAGCATTAAAATGGTCACTTACTCTCAGATTTTTTGGAGAAATTTTGCCCTTAAAATATCTCTAGCTTATTTTTAGCTCCATCTAGCACTTCAAAATTTTCAAATCCAATTCCTGAGTCAAAATTTCTCACATGTTAATGGAAGGAACCAAAATACATATTTTCAACTTGATCATTAACCATTAACCTTTTAAAAAGTTAAGGTTTGGGGGTCAAAATGTGTATTCTGATCCAAATCATTAACCATTGATCTTTTAAAAAGAGGTTAACATTTGCGGTCCAAAACACATGTTTCACTTTGAAATCTTAATCTCTTTATCAAAGAGGTTGAGATAAATTTCCAAAACACATATTTTCTCCCTCATCATTAACCTTAACTTCTAGTCTCAAAGGTTAAGGTCAAGCTCCAAAATACATATTTTGGAGGTGGTTATTAACGTCTCTAATCAAGTTAGTAAAGAATGAGAATTGAAAAGAGAATCATTATGAATCAGTTCAACCTTGCATCTGGTGCTCCATTCAATGGCATGTGGCTCTCCAAGATTCAAAATTTATGTGCAATGATAGATGATGGACATGATTCATTTTGTTTAGTAAATTGATTTTAGTATATTTTTGCAATATATCTATAATGTGAGGGATATGAACAACAATCCAAGCTTCAATCTTCAATTCACATTATGTCATGGCTCAATGATTTGAATCCACTACATAAGGAGAAAGAGTTTTGTTAATACTCTTGAAATTGTTTCATGTTGTTACCCAAATGTATCGCTTTGGTCCATCGGTCTTTGGTTTTTTTGAATGGGAGCTTTCTCCTCATACAACTAAGAGAGAAATCTAAGATATTGAATGGTAAGAGTTTGACCAAATGCTCAAGACCATGCCACACAAACCTTAATGACTCACTGAGAGAATATAAGAAGAATGAACAAGGCACAAAATCTATTTACCAACAAGAAGTCAGTGTCCTTGGTCTGTAGCGAATCCATGAGGAAAAAGGAAATTTTGGATGCCATTATTATAAAGTGAACATCACCTATGACTTGTTTGATGAAATGTCCACATGGAAATGAGGATTGAAAATGTCTTTGTTTTCAATATAATGCAACATTTGTAGCACCCTCCTCACTCTATCGAGAGCTTATTTGATGCATGCCTTCATAAGTATTGGTTGTGAAGGCATGCATAAGGAAATCATCCATTTAAGAAAATATATTTGTAGAAAACATGAAATTTAGAAATGATTGCATAGACGAATCTAATTTGAGTTGTACAGACTTTGAAATGACAATTAGAGTGCTATGAGTCAATAGTTCATGTACAAGGCTCCAATTCATAATCAAGAGCAAGATGAGCCATAGAAAAATCATTCTTCTCATGTGCTACACAAAGACACATAAACCATATATATAAAAAAATTCCATATAGACTTGAGTAGGTAGTGGCACTGAGTGCACATGTTGTGATGAAAAGTGGACAGATCATGTCCTAATTATATGTAGAGTTCAATCGCACTCTAAACTCTACAAAGAAGCTTGCATTAGATTTGTATGGTGTATTGGTGACACTTCAAATGTTTGATAGAGTGTCACAAAGAGGTGTTGCTTCATAATCATGCCATAAAATACTCAAACAAGAATATGGATATTGGAAAAGTCAATTGATACTCGTGAGGTGAGGAAATTCATAGTGAGGCATCTCACAAACTATTTGACTTAATGCCCAATCATGAATGCATGGTGTAGAACCTAGATGTGACATGATATAGTTCTATGGAATTACTTAGAAGTTCATCAAGTAATGAAAGCTACAATCACATATTTGATTGCATCGAGAAGATCAATTAAGAGAGATGATAGGGATAAGACCCAAAATGCCACCTTAGAATGAGAAGCCAAGTTAGATGTCATGCAAGGGGAATTATGGACAAATACTCCCTCCATACCCTTGGTAGCTACCCTTAATAAATTCCAAATATCATTATGTCATTTGGAACTTGATGATTGTCATGTGCACATAGTTTCTTGGTATTTATAGATTAGTTTTTGAACATGTAATATTACTACTCTTATGGATTTGGTGAGATGATTATCTCAAAAACTTTGAATCCTTGAATGCATTCACTATAATTTTAGACTCCTTGAGTATGTGCAAGACAAGAGAGCAAAAGTTGATGGTGAACAATGGAAATATTAGAGTTCAATGGAACCAATAAATGTTATCATGTGGAAGTATAATACATTTGGAAAATATAAACACAATTAGAGAGATGGGAAACATAAAGTCAACATTTGGTGGGCATATACATAACTTATCTTCTTGGTCTCTTCATGATAAGATAGAAATGCCTTCATTAATAAAGTGATGTAATTTGGATAAATGATCTAAAGATCACACAGGGATCAATAAAGATTTGATTATTCAATCTTCTTCTCAAAATATGTAAGGTCTAAGTCTCAAGTCATATAGGTTAATTTTGTAGAGGTTAATTAATCGCACTTGAATCACATATTTGGGAAGTAGTTATTTGTTAGATTGTGGTGACTGATTAGGAAAGTACTCTTTGGGGCACTTGCACCTCTTTCTAATAAAAATCACATTTCCATTGATCCTAATTAGGTTGAATTGTTAAAATACTTCTATAGCAATGAACTCCTATACCCTGACAAAGTACATCCTTCTTTACTTCAAACACTCCAAGAACTTTAGAAAGAAGACCCATTCAAGAATTATTTTCTTGGTAGCAGACCATCTCTCAATCCAAATGTTAGAAAGGACTCATCTAAATCTTCATGCATGAAAGAACATGAGAATTCTATGGCTAATCAAGGAGATGGTCAAGAAATGGAATCTATAGGAGAAGAAGGGTTTGCTAATGTATCATTGTCAAAATTTCCAAACCCAAGAGAAAGTATTCAATCATCTTGATCCTAATGAGAAAGAAAAACAAATATCAAAATCTCAAGAAACTACACAACATATGATTGAAGGTGAGAGAAATGTGGATCAAGGCGAATTTCATAATACCTTTATTCCTACTCAGTGCCATGATGCTTCAGATGATGACTTCCTATGTGGAGAAGATCTTCCCATTCATTCTTCCATGATCATTCTAGGTGATGAATCTATTGATGACATCAATATTTTAGATGTTATGGCACCATATGAAACTACTATCATTGACAAAAATAAAAGCACCAATGAAATTCTACAAATATCCACTTTCCCTATAGGAATAGAGACCTTTACTTTTGATGACATCGATGAACTTTTGATTAAAAGACTGGTGGATGAAAATGATAAAAACCAGCTTCTAGGAGAAGAAGATGAACCATATAGCTTTAATTCTTTATCATGTATGCCAACTTTCACATTTCATGAAAGATGTCTAGTAGAACAAATGATGATTCAAAAGGACATAGATATCATTGAATGAATTGAAAATGAAAGCTATATGGATATGAAGACAAGTTCCTCTATTCCAATGGAAGCACAATTAAAATCCTATGAAGGAAATCCTCTTTTTAAGTCTTTTCATCAAATAAGAAATCCTTTTCCAAAGAACTTCTATGAGAAGAGTAACCATTATAAATAAAGTAATGAGTTAGTAGGGGATCTCATGGAGGAATATAATGAAGTGAACTCTTATGATGTATTTACTCCAAGATTGTGCATAAAATCCTTGGATGGTAATTTTCTCTATGAAGAAAATGTTTACTTTAATCCTTTATTCTTAGAGGAAGGCATTTCTATTGATGATTCTCAAGTTGGTATTCAAAGATAGGGTTTGATGGCTATAACTCCACAAGTTGCTTCACGTCACAGATTATATGAAGCTAATCCAATACAAGGTTTGATATCTTTGAGTCTTAACCACCTAAAGGACCTTCAGAAGGAGAATTTTGATATTAATGGAAGGGAAGTTGAAGTTATGACCAACCATGTTGATGATGGTATCAATGTAACTCAGCAAAAACTAAGAATTCAAAATGATCTTTTGGAAGATAAGGAAGAAGAAGTAGATCATGGAAAGATTCAACGTAATAGGGATGTGTATCTAAGTTTGAATAATTTTATAGAAGATTTAACCATGATCATGATAATGGAAAAGCAAGAGTGTCTAGTGTTAGAAATGAATTCAAAAGTTCATAATGACCAACTACTAGAAACTCAAGAAGAGGATTTGCCAAGCACAAGAGAAGATCAAAAATGTATTGAGAAAATTGAGAGCCTTATATTTAAATTATTTATAAATGAAGTCATCAATGACATGCAATAGGAATAAGAATTGATTTTGAAGTCTGAGATCTTTGATGAAGCTTGGTTATTTAGATGTGTCCCTCTATCTAGAGAGGTAGAACATGCTATGAATCTCAGAACTGGAATTCCAAGAGCCAACTTATATTTGAATCCACAAGAATCTAAAAGTTTCTATATGTTAGCATTCCATGGTACTTATTTTCACTAGCAAGTGAATGGAATTGCATGATTATACCTTGGGTCACTGGAGGTACGAAAACTTGTCTTGTATCTAGTCTAGTTAAGAGTTTTTGTTGTGTTGTTTTGTTTTGCCTAGTCTTCCTTTTAGTTTTCCAATTTTTGGTGTTTTCTCCCCTTTGAAAATTTGTTCCTCGTGTGACTCTACAACCCAATGGACAAAACATTGTTCTAATTTTTCTAGATTCGAACTTCGTCCTTATAAAGTCCTTGTCCCAGATAGAGCTAGTTGTTTCCTAGATATCAAAACTACATCATTTGCTCCTTTTTTTGAGCTATGGTTATTCTCAAAATATGCCTTATTTTAAGCATTAAAATGGTCACTTACTCTCAGAGTTTTTGAGAAACTTTGCCCTTCAAATATCTCTAGCTCATTCTCAACTTTGTCCAGAACTTCAAATTTTTAAAATTTGGTTCTTGAGTCAAAAATTCTCACAAGTTAATGGAAGGAACCAAAATACATATTTTCAACTTAATCATTAACCATTAACCTTTTAAAATTTTAAGGTTTGGGGGTGAAAATGTGTATTCTGAACCAAATTTTTAAACCTTAACCTTTTAAAAAGAGGTTAATGTTTAGGGTCCAAAACACATGTTTCACTTTGAAATCTTAACCTCTTCATCAAAGAGGTTAAGATAAATTTCCAAAACACGTATTTTATTCCTCATCATTAACCTTTAACTTCTTGTCTCAAAGGTTAAGGTCAAGGTCCAAAATACATATCCAGAGGTGGTTATTAACCTCTCTGATCAAGTTAGTAAAGAATGAGAATTGAGAAGAGAATCATTACAAATCAATTCAACCTTGCATCTAGTGCTACATTTAGTGGGATGAGGCTCTCCAAGATTCAAAATTTCTGAGTGATGATAGATAATGGACATGATTAATTTTGGTATATTTTTGCAGTATATCTATAACACAGGGGATATGAATGAAAATCCAAGCTTTAATCTTCAGCTCACATTATGTCATGGATCAATGATGTGAATCCACTACATAAGGAGAAAGAGTTTTGTTCATACTCTTAAAGTTTTTCCATGTTGTTACCCAAATGTGTCACTATGGTCCATTAGTCTCTAGTTTTTCTAAACAAGAGCTTTCTCCTCATGCGATTAAGAGGAAAATCTAAGAGATTGAATGGTAAATAGAATGAACAAGGCACAAAATCTATTTACCAATAAGAAGTTAGTGCCCCTGGTCTATAGTGAATCCCACAAGGGTGAAGGAAATTTTGGATGCCATTATTATGAAATGAATGTCACCTATGACTTGTTTGACAAAATGTCCACATAAAAATGAGGATTGGAAATGTCTTTGTTTTTAATATAATGCAACATTTGTGGCACCCTTTTTGCTCTATTGAGAGGTTATTTTATGGTTTCCTTCACAAGTATTGGTTGTGAAGGTGTGGCTAAGGAAATCATCCATTTAAGAAAATATGCTTGGAGAAAACATGAAATTCAAAAATGATGGCATATACCAATCTAATTGGAGTTGTATAGACATTGAAAGGATGACTGGAATGGTATGAGTTGGTAGTTCACATACAAGGCTCCAATTCATAATCAAGAGCAAGATGAGCCATAGGAAAATCATCCTTCCCATGTGCTACATGAAGATGCATAAACCATATATCTAATAGAATTCCATATAGACTTGAGTAGGCCGTGGCACTGAGTGCACATGTGGTGATGAAAAGTGGACATATTATGCCTTGATTATATGTAGAGTTCAATCATTGTCTAAACTCTACAAAGAAGCTTGCATCAGATTCGTACAATGTATTGGTGACACTTCAAATGTTTGATAGAGTGCCACAAAGAGGTGTTGCTTCATAATCATGCGAAGAAATACTCAAACAAGAATATCGATATTAGGAAAGTCACTTGATACTAATGAGGCATCTCACAAACTATTTGACTAAATGCCCAATCATGAATACAAGATGCAGAGCCTAGACATGACATGATATTGATTCTATGGAATTACTTAGAGGTTCATCAAGTAATGAAAGCTACAATTACATATTTGAATGCATCGAGTAGATCAATCAAGAGAGATGATACGGATAAGAACCAAAGTACCACCTTAAAATAAGAAGTGTAGTTAGATGTCATGTAGAGGGGAATTATGGACAAATACTCCCTCCATACCCTTGGTAGCTACCCTTAATAAATTTCAAATATCATTATGTCATTTGGAATTTGGTGATTGTCATGTGAACATATTTTCTTGGTATTCATAGATCAATTTTTGAACATGTAATATTAGTGCTCTTATGGATTTTGGTGAGATGATTATATTAGAAACTTTGAATCCTTGAATACATGCACTATAATTGTAGATTCCTTGAGTACATGGAGGACAAGAGAGAATAATTCATTGGTGAACAATGGAAATATTAGAGTTCAATGGAACCAATAAATGTTATCATGTGGAAGGATAACACATTTGGCAGATATAGACACAATTAGAGAGATGGGAAACATAAAGTTAGCATTTGGTGGGCACATATATGTCTTATTTTCTTGGTCTCTTCATGATAAGATATAAATGCCTTCATTAATAAAGTGATGAAGGGTCAAACCACCCGTACCAACTCACAACCAAAAATGCAACAATATGGAGATAGAGAGATGACAAAAATGCTTCATAACAAATGAAAGGACCCCAAATTCTTACAATATAAGATAGATTGCTTGCTAAGAGCTTCTACAAGAAATTACATCCAAAGAGCTTCTACTTGAAGAGCTTCTATTTCTCGAACTTCCATTAGAAGAGCTTCCATTTCTTGAACTTGATTACAAATGATAATAAGCCTTGCTTAAATAGGCACTTCTAACCCAAGACATGATTTATCCACAACATTCTAGAATTTCCACAACCTTCTACAATATCTACAACCTTCTAGAATTTCCACCTAAATACAACTAAGCACCACTATGTGGCCCAGTTAGAAAATTACATTTCTTTTGTAGATCACAACAAATAGTAAATGCATAATTTAAGGAACTTTCCACAAACTTCTAAGATGCCACCTACACACCTCGATTAATGGAATGACAACTATTTTTATTATTTTCTATTTATGCCACCCATGCACCTTGAAAATAAAAATTCCTCTTTTCTCCTTTTTTCCTTTTTTTCTATTTTTTATTATTTTCCTTCCATTTTTGTCACTTTCTCTCTCCTCCACAATTTTTTTTTTTTTTTGTGAGTAATAAAGTGATGTAATTTAGATAGATGATCTAAAGATCACAAGGGGGTTGATAAGGATTAATTATTCAATCTTCTTCTCAAAATATGTAAGGTCTATGTTTAAGGTCATATAGGTTAATTTTGTAGAGGTTAATTAGCCTCACCCAAATCATGTATTTGGGAAGTATTTATTAAGCATGAAGTGGTAGTTCTTAACCTCTGTGTCTATATAAGGAGTAATTTTTGGCTTTGTAGGGGACTTTTTGGATTTGGAAATGAGGAGACAGTATGTTGAAGTTTTGGTAGCAAGACAATCTTTGGAAAGTGTGTACAGATCTTGTTCTTGTGATTAGAAATTTTTTTTATGTTCTTGCTGCAAGGAAATAAAAAGGAAGCACATTTTGAGTTCTCTTTCTACATATTTGAAAGTTGAAATGTTGTTTCTTTCTGTGTAATGGGTGTTTTCATGGTATTGCGCAAACGTTCTTGAATTATCGAATCAACATTGTGCTAATAGTAGCCTTTATGTGTCTTGATTTTTGTTATGAGTGGTTTATGTTAATTTAGGAAAGCTGTGAAGTCATGTGGTGCATTCATCATCATGAGCTTTCTCATCTTTAAAAGTTTGATTTGATCTTTATTCAAAAAACTCAAAACTATATCATAGGAGGGAGTTGCCCCTCTAAACACAGAGGAAGGCCTCATATCAAGGGCCTATCCAACTATTGTGAATGGTTTGCCACATGCACTCTATTGGGCCATTTATTTTAGTGACAAATCTATTTACCAACAAAATAAAGATTCAATCAAGATAACAATAAATATAGAATATTTTATTGCCTATAGCTCATTGTTTAGATCTTATAAATGCAAGAGTAATATAGACCAGCCATAAAACAATCATAGGACTTCATATTATGATAATAATATGTTGGAAGCATACAAGGTTATTTATTTGAAAGTTGAAGTTTTTGTTAAGTGAAAGTTAGTTCCCAATACTATTGCAGCAATATTCCCATAGATAACCAACCAGCGTAGTGGTAGCAAGACAAGTATAGTCCTTATTAATATCATAATAAGAATTGTCTTCGCTCTCATACTTGGAGTCATAGATTTCAAGTAGAACTTCTATAATACCTGCCATAATCAATCAAATACTAAAAATCATCACAATCAATGAAATGATCATGATGAGGCTAAGCTATGACTCAACTGAATGGTATTCCATGCCCACTAACATTGTTATTATCAACACTATGTAAAACAATATTTCATTGCCTTTTCCATTTTATTTTTCTGATCAATCTATTGAAATGATAATAAGTTTTTCTAAAAATAGCAATAAGAAGAAAATTTTTTTGGAAAAAATAAATAGAAATTTGTAAAAGATACTTATATCTGAGAGCTAGATCATGCCAATAAAGTTGCATCCTCTTCTAGGCTCGTGTGGGAACCTTCTAGATTTTCTCTTCATGTGTGTTCACTCTTGCAACACCAGCTAGTATCCACCTCCGAAATAATAATTTTTTTTTATAGAATGATTCAACATTAAACAACAACAAGTGGAAAACAATTGAAATTTGTAAAAGTTACATATACCTATTACCCAAACCCTTTTATGCACCTCATCATGTTTCTGTTTGTGCTCATTAATGGCTGCACTTTCCAAGTCAAATGAAGAAAAATAATTTTGAAATGTTTTAAATATTTTTGAATATTATACAAGCCAAGATAACTCTTGGTAGAATGATTTTAAAAATCAAAATTTCAATGTTCTTTTCACTTTTTCCAATTTTTTTGATAGTCTCCTACTAAATCTTAAATCTTCAAGCCCTCTAATTTTTCCATGTATTTCCATATCATCTGCATGCCATGTGATGATACCTTAACATGCATATTAGCCATATAAAGGCATGTCATTTTTTTGGGTCAGGATAGCTTTTTCTCTGACACAATCCCACTTCATCCTTTTAATCTAATTACTAAACTATAATTTATTTTTCAAATTATTATGAAGATGTAATATTTTAACAAAAGTACTGAATTTATTGTTTAAATTTTAATTACTAAAATACACACCACTAATTGTTTTATTTTCTTAGTAGGTATCCTATCTAATTGTGAGACAAATAATATAGACAAAATTGACAATAAACTTTGCACAAATCACCTTAAATAATATCATCTTAACAATAATTTATTTCATGATAATTAGTTTCTCCATAGTTTATCCAAATTTGAGTTTCAACCTAAATATTGGTGATAGTTGTGTTGTTGATTTTTCCCTTTCATGCTTATACATATTATAAGCTTCTCAAAGACTTCTATCATTTTTATTTTCTCCACTAGTCTCCTAGATCCTTATTTCCTATTTATATAGTTTGATCTAGTAAGTCACTTCTATCATTATAATTATCATTCTAGTATTTCATTAACCCCATAATAATCTTGCACTTACTTGCAAAGTATCCTATAATAAATAACGTGAAAATGCCATAATAAATATCATTTAAAGTATAATCTTAAAAAATTAGTGTAAAATAGGACATGTAACATGTAATTCTATATATGCACACATATGCATACCTATCTATTCAATTACATTACTGACAATCAAATGAAGATTAAGCTTTCCCATCTATTAAGATATGATCTCTTTAGTTACCTGAATCTCTCTATAAATATCTAGTAAGCTACTTAGGTCTTTGAAATTCAAATACTTTTTATCAATCGATAATCTTAATTGTTATATCTTTTAAAGTTTTGGAAGACTTGTCTATTTTGGCTCTTAAATTTTGATAAAGTGTAAAAGTTAAAATATTCACCTAAGGAAAATTCTATCAATATATTATCTTAATTGATAGATTGCATGTTCTTATAATAAGTTGTCTTTTTTTTTTTTTTTTTTTCCTCTACTATTATATTAAATATATTAAGAGGAAATATAAATATACCTAACAACATTGATAAGGGTGCAGTATAGATCAAATCATAACATGGTTATGTTTTGGACAAATAGTGCTTATGTTCAAGAGTTTTGTAACTTTGCTTGAACCAATCTATCACTTCGAATTTAAACTAAAATAAAAATAAGAATTAATCAAAAAAAAAAAAAAAAAAAACTAACAACCAAATATAAAGTATAATTCTTTTGTTTATATAAAATTATGGTGGATCCTTCCACCGAACAAATAAAAAATAAATCCCAATGGATTGGGAATAGAGTTTGAAATGTTGGAGAACAAATATATCGTAATTGTACACTTGCAGAAAACTAATCAAAATCTTAACGTTTATTTACTATGCTTTTATAGAAATTACCCTACACCGAACAAAAGTCAAAATCTCTATAAAGAAACAAGAACCAATTATATTCATTCAGAAGAGATTTTAGAATTTTACCCCGGACAACTTGAACAGAATAAATACTCAAGTAATCACTTCGACTCTAAAACAAGGCAGACAAAAGCTTTGGGCTACTGTATTGAGAATCCACTATCCATCAGCTAGCCATCGACATGGGAATACTGCAGATTTGGATTAGTCAAATGAGAAGGATGATCCCAAGAAACAAATGAGAATGCATCTGTCAATTCATATTATGGAATATGTTCAGAAGCACAATCGTCCACGCCACTATCCCTTATAAAATTTTTGGGTTGATTTAAAAAAAATTACAAGTCCATAGGTTGAACGGAAGCATATTCACACGTAGTAATAACTTCCAGAGGTGGGAATGGCCGCTTGTTAGTGATGTACTCGTAAAACAACAGAAAGACCTGTCTCGCACTGTACACAATACGAAGTGAAAAAGCCTCTTTACATAACAAACTCAAAAATCCTAATACTTTTCCTACAGTCTAGCCTATACGAATCTGTCTGACAGAACCCAGCAGTGTGAATCAAAAGTTCCATGTTGATAAACTGTTTTTGATTATTCTCTTCTGTGTGATATCCTATCGTATATCAGCACTTGATATTCTGCCCTGTCATTTCTCATCGAGGGTTTATTCTTAAGTTTCCTAAATTTTAATTTATAGAACAGAATAGTTTCAAGGTAAGAAGCCGACATTTTTCGCATTAAATTGTGATAATATTATGGATTTTGTCAAATTCATTGATTCATGTTTCAAGTGTAGTAGGGGAGATGATCCAGCAACTGTCCATGCTTCAATGATGGCTAGTCTACTGTTATAGATCTCCTCAATTACTTCTCATAAAAAGTCTTAAATTCATAGCACATGTACTAATAGCTGACCACGTATCTACTAATAGTTGATCATTTTCTAGCTTTCTTGGTTGTTGAGCGGCTATTGGGGAGTGAAAATAACCAACGTTCTTGGCAAACATTTTAAAATGACACTTTTAGAGCACCTTGCACTCTATGAGTTCTACAAAGAGCTCCATAAATATAGAAAAGTCAAAAGGTTAGCTTAAGCTCTTCCCTCACCTATAGAGGTTCACCGCAAATTTTGACTTACGGATAAGGAATTCTTGGTGCCCACAATTAGCCTAGGCAACTACTAGGTCATCTCCCCTACTTCATTTAATTGTCTATGGAGGCATCCAAAGGCTTGTAACAAGACCTTTAATCTGAATTTTAACAATAAAATTTAAAATCAGATTATAGCACAATTCGTGTTTTTAATTTCATTTAATTAATTTCCGACTAACAATTAAATTAAAAATATGATTATAGCTCAATTTGTATATTTTAATTTCATTCAAATAATTTCAACTAAAGATCTTGTCACAAACATTTACATGTCTATGTAGACAACTCCTTAGTTCACAAGAACTCGTCCCTCATAAGAATGAATAGAATGCTTAGCATTCATTAGATCTAGTTGATGCTCACAAAGCTGGAACAAATTGTTGAAAGCGGTCAGTTCGCCTTGAGCTAAATGTCCACCTACCCTCCTAACACACTTAAACTCGGTAGTTGAGCATGAAATTTGAAATGAGAGGGAAAGTTTTTGAGACAAGTAAAAACACAAAGTTGTCTCATTCATTGAAAAAAGAGAGGAAAGGGTAGAAGGTCAGCAGATCAGAGAAAGGAACAGAAGGAGAAGGAAGTACATAGAGTTCAGAGAGTAGAAGGAACAAGAAGAAAATAGAGGTTACAGCAGCCCAGTCTTTGATCTCTTTGTTCTCTGTAAGTTCATTTTGGTTTGTCTTATGAAACAATGATTGCTCTAGATGTTATTGTATGCAGCCTTGTAGTGTTGTGAGTTTATATTTTCAAGAAGAAGTTCTAGGTTAATATATTTCTAGTTCTGGTTGAAGCCTTATGCTCCCAGATTTATATTTAGTTGAACCAGTTTATGAATAGTAAACAAGCAAGGAGGCATATTAGTCAACCCCATTGTTTTGGCTCATTGTCGTCTCCTTTCTATTCATTATGCATAGTGCTTAGTATTTGAAAAGCTCAGCATTGCATGTTCTTATTATCATCTCTATGCTTTAATGGTGGCTATGTTAACTTAGTTAGCTTTGCTTGTGTTGTGCCTCCCGAGTTATAGATGAGTCCAATGAGCTCCTCTCTTGTGCTTACCAAGCTCACTTGGTCTCTCCCTTGATGAGTTGACTGAGCTCACTCGGTTCCTTCGTCGACCGAGCTCACTCAGTCTTAGTGGTGACCAAACGTTATTGCCAAGCCCCATCTCCCTTTGGTGACCCAGTCACTTAACATCCACTGCTGTCGAATAATCCTCAAATCAGCTCCTTATTGTGCCAAGCTCACTCGGCACTCTTTGATACTCGAATCTTCGTTACTCCTCACATTTTATTGTCCATTAGACATAATAATTAGCAATGTTGAACAGGTCGAAACGTATGTCTTAGGCTCTAAGCAATGACATATGATCTGTCTGACCCGAGTCGACAATTCCATTTCTCTCAGTTGCTAAAGGGACACATTTTCATGAAGTCATTGAAAACTTCACTAGCTCAACATAGTACATACGATGCATTCATGAAAAAGACTGTTTGTTATCACTTTTATTAGAGACAGATGCCCTCGAACCAGATAGAAGAACACATTCGGTTAATCTGATATTTGTAGTTGTAAGTTCAAACTTTGTATGTTTTAAAACTATTCGAACTGTAAAGTCACCTGAACTGTCACATTCATTGTGACAAAGTAGAGAGGCAGAATATGGCAGTACTCATGGCTTTGAAGGAGGAATGTTTTACTGAAATCTAGTCACATCATAACCCCACAGACTTCAAAGTGGAAATCTACTCAGTATTGTTTATCTACTTTCCAATTAAGGGAATAATTACAGTCAGCAGTGTTTATCTAATCTCCGTTTCTTTCCCTTCTTTCTGGTCTCACAATGAAATAAGGACAAGTATTCTTCATAGTATGGTAGAGTAC